>APFE030180486.1:40512-80817 GCA_000404065.3 Pinus taeda | reverse complement strand
TCAAGTTGGACTGCTGTTAACTACAAGTCTTGGGCAGCCAAGTCCCTAAATTCTAGGAGGATTGTTGGGTCCTCAAATTGTATAAATAAGAGGGCTTGAGACCTCATTTTAGTTAGTCATTTTTAGCTAGTGGTTAGTCATTTTTGTAGCTAGTTAGTCATTTTGTTTTAGCCATTAGTTAGCTAGTTTGTAATTCGATTTGTAGGCCATGGATTAGTTTTGCTTTCAGCTCTTTCTCAAGCTCTCCTTGTGGACAGTTTTGATGTAACTTTTCATTCTTGGTTAATAAAGATGGATCCAGCTTTGCACCAGCTCTAAATCTCTCTTGGGAGGCTGTAGTTCTTTGGGTTGGGCCCATCTCAAGCGCCCAGTACCTCCCTTGTTTATATTTATGTGTCTTTGCTGCATTCTCATAATAAAATCTACTATTTGGATTTAAATGTGCGTTGTTGTTTAGGTTGCTTTTGATGATTAGAAAAGGTTTTTTAATGTTCAGATTTGCTTGATAGGTTAATCACAGGGAATATATTCAGAAAAAGGCTACCAAGTACTTTGGATCTCACCTCCCCTTCAGTGGAATCATGAGCTGGGACCAATGTAACCTTGTTGCCAAAAAAAACACTTTCTTTGCTTCACCATGCAATCATTAGTGTTTGAATCTCATTTTCAGAACTTGATATCAGTTTGGATGCATGTTTGGGTTTATAAATACTTAGTTTCATAATTGTTTCACATAGGTTTCATTTCTCGTTTTCCATTTCTGTTCATAGGTTTCATGGCACAATCATCATAGGTTAATGAATTTCTCGTTTTGATGCATAAGTCATTTGTTTCATTTGTGTTGCTCCTTCTCAAACCATCTTCTTCTTCTTCTTCTTGATCTATCCTCAAGTCCTATTTAACCTCTGTCTCACTCATTTACCCTCCAAACATCCCATTTCCCACATAGCTCCATTTCCTTCAACTTTCGTTGACATAGCCCTTTATCTTCCAACCTACTCCCTACACTCATTTCCCATCCTATTCCTTCATCTGATTTTCCAGCTCCTGAGCCATCATCAGGTCCATCTCCATCTCACTTAGCCTCCCACACCACTCCAACACTCCATCATCTCCAAAAACCTCCACGAACAATCATCCTGTAGAATTGCACAAACATCCTGTAGAAGACTTACAGGACTATCCTGTAGAAACCTCTGAGTATCCTGTAGGATCCCCTGAAGACATCCTGTAGGAGGCCACTCACACGGTTGCTAAGCTTCTGAATGTGAGGAGCCTCTGTGGATGGATGCTAAGGATCCCTAGGGACCTCTCCTAGCCTCCCCAACCTATCCCACGTTT
Source organism: Pinus taeda (assembly GCA_000404065.3). Taxonomy (NCBI): domain Eukaryota; kingdom Viridiplantae; phylum Streptophyta; class Pinopsida; order Pinales; family Pinaceae; genus Pinus; species Pinus taeda. The sequence goes on along the minus strand of APFE030180486.1, from coordinate 79,476 downwards.
TCCTTCCTTCTCCATCCCATCTGCACAACCAAACCCTGATAAGCACAAAATCACAATCATTCCACCCACTTAATGAAAAGTACAAAAACATGTCTTTTATGATGCAAGTAGTTTAGATCCATGCATTTTCACTTATTAGAGGTAGTAGCAGCATTGGTAGAAGTTTCATTCACATTCTTTACATTATAGAAGTTAGACTAGTCAAATTAGGGTTTCCTAGGCTTACATGCTTTGATTTGCTTTCAGTCATTTTTGTCAAGTAGATTAGTCTCCTTTGAGCTAGCTTTCATCCATCATTGATAAAGCTTCTTCTGTGAGCCTATAGAAGTTGGCTTGAGCCCTAGCGGACTTGTACCAGCTGACCAAGTGACAACTGCGACAAGAGCTAGTACTTGTGCATATAGCATCGCCGCTTCCAAGTTTGTACGAACTACCGGGTTGATAAAATTAAGAGACAGGAAGCCCCAGGAGTTGTAGCATTATTGCTACAATACTGGGGCTCACCAGTTGGTTTCCCTATGGTGTGTTGTGAGTAGGCCCATAGAAACCACACTTAATTGTCATAACTGTTGGGTTATGTTATATTCTTTCCACAACTAACCACCCTAACTAATTTTGGGGTTAGAGGGGCGGTGGAGCCCCCCCTTCGTTGAGCCTATGGTGCAAAAGGGGGGTCATAGGGGGGCATGGCAGCCCCCCCTATCCCGGGGGTTTGAAGGGGGTGGGTAGCCCCCGTCTATGGGGTCTAGGGCAGCGACCCAGGGAATTTTTTTTGGATCTTATATTAAGTTGGGCGGACCTACCTATGGTTTTGTGCATGGTTTTTCACACATGGTTTTGGACGCGATGGTTTTCAGTCCATGGTATTGGATGCTTCGGCATGTATACATATGTATTGTAACATTGAAAGTAACATAATGAAAAATAAAGCTGGTATCCCAATTTTCGAATCCACGGGAAAATCTCTGTGTCTATGTGTTTTATGTGTTATGCTCTTGCATTATTTATTTCTTTTCTTAGAATTCATATGCAAGTAACTTCTGTACGGGATTAAAACCTACATTTTATATCCGAGTCGTTTTGGCTTCAAGGGGACACCTTTGTTTCTGAGGGGTTTCACTTGGGCTTGTGGTAGACCCTATTCAGTGGGAGATCTGTGGGATCGATTATAGTGGTCAAAGAAGATGGTGAGCAATGGAAAGATAGAGATCGAGAAATTTAATGGTTAGAGTTTTGAGTTGTGGAAACTCAAGATGGAGGATCTATTGGTGGATAAATATTAGTAGATCGCCGTAGATCCAGGTACTAAACAAATGTGAGTGTCCGATGAAGAGTGGAAGAAGTTGGGTCGGAAGGCAAAGAGAATAATACGATTGTGTGTCTCATATTCAGTATTTTTGAATGTATCAGGGGAAGATACAGTGAATGCTTTGTGGCACAAGTTAGGGACTTTGTACCAATCCAAATCTCTAGTGAATAAACTATTCCTATGGAAAAATATGTATAACATGAGTATGAAAGATGGAGACTCAGTGACAGAGCATATGAACGCATTGAATATTGTGGTAAGTCAGTTATTATCTATTGATATTCAAATTTCATATGAATATAAGTGCATCAATTTGTTGTGTTCTCTACTAGATTCATGGGATAGTCTAGTTATTGCAATAGGTAGCAATGAAACTACCTTGCAATTTGATGAAATAGTCTCAACCTTGCTGATGGAGGAGATGAGATGGAAAAATATGGAGAGCTAGAATGGTGATGCCTTGTCTATACAAGGATGGTCCCAGAATAGAAACAAAAATAAATCATCAAGTGGGAGATCTAAATCTAGAGGGAGTTCTAAATCTACAGGAAAACCTGTAAAGGTGGTGTGCTGGAAATACAGAAAGGAAGGGCACTACAAAAGGGATTGTAAATCTAAAGCTCCTGACAAAGGAAAGGGATATGATGATGCTCCTTTTGCAGAGGCAAAAACCACCTCAGATGAAGGTGGGGATGTGTACTTGGCTTCTTCAAGTACACATGTAGATCATGAGGCATGGTTGATTGACTCAGGTGCATCCTTTCACTTCACTCCCCATAGAGAGTGGTTCCGTGAGTATGAGAAATACGATGGTGGTGATGTCTTCTTAAGGGATGATAGGAAGGCTATAACCATTGGTTGTGGAAATGTAAAGTTGAAGTTGCAAGGTGGTAGGGTTAGAAGACTTTTGGGTGTTCTGCATATTCCTGCATTTGCCATAAATTTGATTTCTGTAAGCAAGATGGATGATGCAGGTGTAAAAATAGTGTTCGAGAAGGATACCTGCAAGATGGTTCGGGGAGCACTGGTATTGATGCAGGGAGTTCGGATTGGAACTCTATACAAGATGCAAGGTAGCATTGTTGTTGATGGGTGCAACAATTTTGTGGTTCCTGAAAGTGGAGCAGAAAATCTAGTGGTCTCTGGAGAGAAGACCATGTTGTGACAACAAAGGCTTGGACATATTGGAGAGAAGGGCCTTCAAATACTTCATGGTAAAGGTATGGTAGAAGGTATGAGTAACAACTCTCGGATTTTTATTTCTGTAAAAATTGTGTATATGGGAAGCCGAATCGGGGGAGTTTCCCCTTTTGTGCTAAGAGGACAAAACATATATTAGAGCTTGTGCACAGTGATGTGTTTGGACCCGTGAAGGTTCTATCACTGGATAAGTTTGTGTACTATGTATCATTTATAGATGACTTCTTAAGAAAAACATGGATATATTTCCTTAAGAATAAATTTGAAGTCTTTGATAGGTTTATAGAATCTAAGGCTTTGGTGGAAAACCAGACAGAGAAGAAGATAAAGGTGATGAGGTCAGATAATGATGGAGAGTTTTACAACAAGGAATTTGAAGAGTTCTGTAAGAAGTGTGGTATAACATGAAAGACGACTACTCCATACACACCTAAGAAAAATTGAGTTGCAAAAAGAATGAACAAGATTTTAATGGAAAGGGCACGACGCATACTTAGTGGTGCCAGGTTAGGACAGGAATTCTGGGTAGAGGCGATGGATACAGCATGTTACCTAGTTAATAGACCACCTTCATCATCGTTGGAGGATAAGACTCCACAAGAGGTATGGACTAGTAAGAAACCCTTTGTTTCATATTTGAGGGTATTTGGATGTGATGCATATGTACATGTTCCAAAGGAGAAAAGAACCAAGTTGGATAGTAAATATGAAAAATTCATATTAATTGGGTATGAGGATGGTTTAAAGGGTTATAAGCTTTGGAACCCAGTAACAAGGAAGGTTGTGTACAACCAAGATATGTTGTTCAGATAAGTGAAAGGTGTTATTAAACATGAAGTCCAACCAAAGGAACCTGAGAATATAGAGTTTGAGCTTAAGGAGGAAGAATCAGACTCTACATCAGAAGAGGACTCAAAACATGAAGAGCCACAAACTCCGAGTGTGAGAAGATCGGTTCGAGAAAGAAGGTAGCCAGAAAGGTATAGTCCATCTGCTTTCTGTTCAAAATTTTCTTTACTTATTATTAATGATGATCCGAAAATTGTGAAGGAAGCAGTAGATTCAGAGGATGGAAAACTATAGAAAGAGGCCATGGTTAATGAAATGGCATCCTTGCACAAAAATGAAGCTTGGGATTTGGTGGAGTTGCCGGCTGGAAGGAAACCCATTGGCAACAAATGGATGTTCAAGAAGAAGACAAATTCAGAAGGAACGGTAGAGAAATACAAAGTTTGGTTGGTAGCAAAAGGTTATTCCTAGGTGTCGGGAATTGATTTTGGTGATATTTGTTCTCCTGTTGCCAATGTAGCTTCTATTAGATTACTTTTATCTGTTGTTGATGCTTTTGATTTTGAGGTAGAATAGATGGATGTGAAGGTAATATTTGTTCATGGGGATCTAGAAGAAGAGATCTACATGAAGCAACCCGAAGGCTTTGCGGTGAAGGTTAAGAAAGAACTGGTATGCAAGTTAAAAAAGTCTCTGTATGGGTTAAAACAGTCACCAAGGATGTGGTATCATAAACTTGATACGTTTATATGGGGGCTTGGCTTCACCAGAAGCAAAACAGATCACTATGTGTATTTTACATTAATTGGAGTCTGTGTTATTTATCTGCTCTTGTATGTGGATGATATGTTGCTGGTTGGAAATGACAAAGAAATTATCCAGGATTTGACGACCCAATTGTCCTCCAAATTTGACATGAAAGATCGTGGTGTTGCAAACTATATTTTGGGCATGGAAATTAATAAAGATCAGGAAAATAAGAAGCTTTCGTTAAACTAGAGGAAGTATATTGAGACAATACTGCAAAGGTTTAATGTGAAGGATAGTAAACCGGTGAAGGTTTCTATTCCTGCAGGTGTAAAGTTATCTACCAAATAGTGTCCCAAGACACAAGAAGACGAAGAGGATATGTCCCGTGTTCCATATGCAAGTGCAATCGGTAGCCTGATGTAGGCAATGGTCTATATTAGACTAGACATTGCACATGTAGTGGGAGTATTGAGCAGGTTTATATCAAAACCAGGGAAGGAGAATTGGACAATAGTGAATTGGGTTTTCAGGTATTTGCATCACACTAGTGATTATGGTTTTTGCTACCAAGGAAGACCAGGATTGGATAGAGTGTTGGATATTCATGGCTTTGTTGATGCAGACTAGGCTGGAGATCTAGATCAGAGAAGATCTACAAGTGGGTATGTGTTTAACCTATTTGGAGGTGCAGTTAGTTGGATGAATAAGAAACAATCTATAGTGGCACTATCAACTACAAAGGTAGAATACATGGCAGCCACTCATGCAATTAAGGAAGCAGTTTGGTTGCAGAGATTGTGTTCAAGTATGGGATTGGTACAGGGAACTATAAGGATAGATTGTGACAACCAAGGTGCAATTTTCTTGGCAAAGAACCCTGCTTACAATTCAAAGGAAAATCACATTGATGTTAAGTATCACTTTGTGAGGGACACGATAGAAGACAAAAAGGTGTTGCTTGTAAAGGTGGAAACTTTGAATAATACTACAAATTCATTGACAAAATCTATGAGCTCTGAGAAGTTCTCTTGGTGTAGAGAAAAAATGGGCATTGTAGTGCTGGATAAATGAATAAGCTCTCCTATGGCCCCTTGTGGAAAGAAAAAAACAAGTGGAAAAATGTTGGGTTGTGTTATATTCCTTCCACGACTAGCCACCATAGTTAACTGGGGGATTAGAGGGGGCGCGAAGCCCCCCCTTTGTTGCATCGGTTACGCAACAAGGGGTTCACTAGGGGTTTGAGGGGGGTGGGTAGCCCCCTCTACAGGGTTCGGGGTAGCACCCCAAGGAAATTTCTTTTGGACCCTATATTAGGTTGGGCATACCTACCTATGGTTTTGTGGATGGCTTTTCACACATGGTTTTGGATGCGATGGTTTTTGATCCATGGTATTGGATGTTTCAGCATGTATAAATATGTATTGTAACATTGAAAGAAACATAATGAAAAATCAAGATGGTAGTCCTGGGCTTGGGATCCAGGGGAAAATATCTATGTATATGTGTTTTATGTGTTATGCTCTCACATTATTTATCTTTTGTTCTTAGAATTCGTATGCAGGTAATTTCTGTATGGGGTTAAAACCTACAATAACTATCTACTTAATGAAGTACTGGCCTACATTGACAAGAATTGAAGTTGGAGTGGACAACCTAAGTAGAATATAACATCATACTGCACCTTCTCCTTATGAAATGTGGAAAAAAAGAAATAAGGTAGTGGACAAAAAATGCACCAAGTGTGAATGAAGAATTTTTGATAAAATTTAGTCTTCTAGAATTGTGGAGAGGAGAATGGTCAAAGTGTGCGGAGTAGGCATAGAAGAATTGATGCAAAATTTTTACTGTGCAAAGAGAACTTAGAAGAGTTGAGTATAAGCACAACTATTTATCGTTATGCATCACATCATGAATTGGTCAATGAGTTTGGGTGATCACCCCAGAACGTGACTTAACATGTGTGACGAGTGGGTTCGATTAGTTAAAGGCACATCCCAACCAACACTTGAACAAATGTTTATGTATATGGCATGGAGCAGATGTGTGTTGGCAAAAGCATTTTGGTGAGTCAACTTACATGGGTGTCGTGAGTCAACCCCATAGGACTTGAAGGGAAATGACCCTTTTCTCTCCATACACCCGATATATATAGCCAAGAGTCTGGAGAGGATAAGGCGTAAGAACTTGGTCGATCAAATTGACTTGCACAATTGGTTCATGGAGAAGAAGGATGCAGATTCTCTTGTAAAAAATTGAAATTTGTCTTGGCGATAGTTCTGGAGTTTTTGGGCATGTAATTAAGGTCATTCTTCAACCCAAGTTTCATATTGGTTGGAGAAGGGAACCAATATAATTTTAAAACACGTGTATTTTTGGTAGGTCTATGTTATTGAGTGGTGTTGTTTAGTGGTGCATATAGCTAAGTTGAAAATGAATTGGAACACAACGCAAGTTTTTCTTATAGGTATTGTAGGTAGGGTCAAGTGAGACCTAAGCCCTTGGTATTTTCATTTTTTTGTATTTATATGGAGTTTTATATTGTAGAATGCTTGATAGAATATTTTTTGAAAAAACTCACATTAAGATGCTAGTAGTGTAGAACACATGGTCATCACATGGAGCCACCTAGGATTATTAGACCCATAGTGTGATGTGCTACATGGCATGTAAATGAATGTGGCTACTGTTGTGTCACCGATTATGTGGAAAATCCCCATAGGATGAACCCAACTAGAGTGTGACATGGAAACATAAATGAATATTGACATGTCATGAGTGATGTGGCATTTTGGATAGGATTTTGTGTCATGTTATGTTGTCATGGTGTGTTCATGTGGCATGCTAATAGGGAATTAAAAATTTCATAGATGTTACTCATTGATTGTGACAAAACCTAGAAGAGATGAGAAGAGTGAGTTGGAAGAAAAATAAAACCATGCATCTAGATGGATTCAATAGTTTTGGAAACCCTAGATCTAAAAAAGTGAAAACTTATAAATTTTATAAAAGGATTTTACATAAATTATGTGATATGAATGGATCAAATAGGATGAAATTTATAACTAAATATTTGGCCATATAAGGAGGTGACATGTGGGCAGGGAAGTTGCCACATGTCAACTGGTGTGGCATTATATGGTGCTGACATATAGCCAGACTGCCATGTGGATTGAGACGAGTTTATATGATCTCACCATAAATAATATTAAGATCTCAAGTACATTGGATAGATATTACAACACAATTTAATGAATAAAGTGAATACATTATTTAATAATACTATGATTTAATAATGGGTTTCGTGCAAAAACCATTTAAACCTGGAATAAAAATGTGTTACACAATGTAAATTTCCCATATATCCACATATTAAATATCTTGTATTGTCCTAGTTTTATGTTATACCTAGATCTGGATCTCTAAAGGAATAATGTACATGAAAAAATTCTCGATTATGATTGTTTTCCCCTTTTTATTCAATCCACATCTGGTCATATTGTTAAACAAATTCTTCATTTTCTTCAAGATTATTGAATACAAAGTAAATTATTAATCATACATTACATCTGAACCTGGGTCAAAACAAAAGAAAATTACACAAATTTTAGTCTAGATACCTCTGAATGCTAGATGCCTATCAAGCTTCATATATGCACTTTACCATGGAGTGTTTTAATTTAATGACAAATATTTGGAAATCTAGCTTTTTGAAAAGAAGGGTCTTTTAAATTTTCCTAGGATTTGGATATGATTCAGGACATTGTGACATGGTTATGAGAATCTAGAATGTCATAGATTTGACTGATGGACTATTGTGAATACATTAGAATTCCATGTAAGAAAAATTGATACCTATTTCCACATCCTTATGACATGCCATCATGCCACATAATCACCAATTAGCATAATCATGCCACATAGTCACAAGTTCCATGTGCTTATTCCATATACCTATTTTGAGATCGTTGCTTCACATTTCATTCATGGTACCCCAAGGTTAATTCCGGTCAATCTAATAATAATTCAATCATGCAAAGGAATTCTGCACGATAACATTCTAAGACATATGTGGTCATCATCTAAATCTCTATATTTCTTTATAACTTTCCAAGCTTTTGTTTCATCTTTAAGTTCATTATTAATTGTTTCTATAGCATTGATTACAAGCTTAATAAATAAATGTTTTGTAACCTCTCCATAAGTAATCAATGCAATCAAACATCTTGGAAGGGCTATTGTGCTCGACTTATAGTTTGTTCCACAAATTTGCAAGTAGTTGATACTTGAGTAACGAACATAATTTTCATCTCTTTCAACTTTTATCATTGACTCTAAAAAATGGATCATTTTTCATGGAAATATTCTGTTAATAAAAATGTTCCTTTGAATTCATAACTATTATAGAAAATATAACACTGAATGAGCAAGGGGCAGAGTTATGAAATCTAATTTCTTAAATGTTTTCCTTCAAATACTTTTTTTGGGCATTGTGTAGCCAAATTTTTGTTGAGACAAAGTCAAAGTCATTTTTGTGAGACACCCTTCTTGGACTCCTTAAGGACAAGAAAGGATTAATGTTTTTGTTTCTAAATATATCATCCACCAAATCAATTCCTTCTCCCAAAAGTATTACCATTCATCCTTCAAATGTTTCCTCCAAACATAATATAATCAAGGCAACCTTCATTACAAGACTACAAGTGAGGTTCAAGTCAAATTATTCATGTCTTTCAAATGCACAGTGGCCAATAAGTATAAATAGCCTACCATTTCACCATTTGAAGGAGAGAACTGAAGCATTCATTCAAGAAGTAAGAAAAACTATTACAAGACTTAGAAATGGATAGGAAGTAGAGAATCTTAGAAGACTATTATAGAGAGGAAGCTGAAAATGTGAATTGCAGAAACAATTACAGGAGGTTGAAGTTCCTTGTTGTAGAGTTGATTGTAGAAGGAAGGCTGATATCTTTGAAGAAGGAAGGCCAATATTTTTGAAGTAGGAGGGCTGAGACTATTGTAAAAAGGGTGTCAAAAATCTAAAATTGAAATAGAAGGACCGAAGAACCATGATTGTAGAGACATTTGTAGGAGGAACTAGTATAGTGGTTGGAGTAAGTCTATTTCTTTAGTCAAATGGTCAAGTGTGTTTCAACCTAATTTAATCTACTTGAGAAAGCATTGACTAGGTTTTCACCTTCATATGGGTTTTCTGTGACTATCTACTTACATCTTATGTTCTTCTCTTTTTTATCTTCATGTTGGAATTTATTTAGTGAAAGGAACACTAACATAATCAACATATAATTTCACAAGTAAATTTCAAGACAAGAGAAATCAAATTGAAGTATCTCGCATAATGCTCTATATTTTTCAGCAAAGGAGAGGTACTGGACCTCATTTTAATCACACAAGTAATTTGGTCTCTTCAAGAAGTATGAGGCAAATTTAGAGTGAGAAAGAGGTGAAGGATAGTGATGAAAGCAATATGTTCTATTTTTTTGGCTTGTGCATCAATTCTTTGTTTATCAAGATCGTACATATGTAAAGAAAGTTATCTCTATTCATATTTCAAGCTAGAGAAGAGAAAAAAACCTAGTTATAGAGAGAAGCATTGTTGTTTGGGTGGTTGGCCTATCACTTGGTGAGTTTTCTTGATCCAAGGTCGTGGAAGTCTTCCTCAAATTTCTATAAGAAGACAAGTTTTTTGTTTTTCCCCTGTGGACAGGTTTTTCCCTAGTATGGAGCCTATCTGTGGTGTTCTTGTTTGTATTGTGATCTTCTTTATTGGAAATTTATTCATGATGAGAACAAAATAATAATGCTGATGATGAATTAGCATTAAATCACAAGAATTGTCAATACAACAAGAGAAAACATTATAAAAGAAAACCTAATTCTGTTTGCCCTCGTTTTTCTCAACATTTATGGTCTTGGAAGACTTGTAATGTATATATATATATATATTATATATATTATATATATATATATATATATATATATATATATAATAAAATGCACAAAACTAAATCACACAACCTAGTAGCCCAAGTGCTTGGTGGACTAAAGTTGAGCAATACGTCGATGAGTTTTTTTCGCATATATGACTCCAACCATAGTTAATCTTTCAAATCTAGATATGTGAATGAAAGTACCTACAAAACAAAGGGAGGAAGAGAATTTATATGAGGTAAATAATTAATAAAAAAAGAAGAAAAATTCATACCATTCCTTATGACCAGTTAATAGAGTAAGTTTTTCTCCTACTTCCTTGCATGAAAAATGGCATTTTATGGTCTTTCACTCAAATAAAAACACAGTTGTCAAAGATAGACAAATACTGCATGAATTTGTTTCATGGAAAAGTTTGGTATTTCTTATAAAACTTTATGTCACTCTCACTCATCCAAGACATACAATACAAATATCAAACAAATTTTTTTGTCTTACCTAAACCCTTACCATTTTGAGCTCCGTGCTTTAGATAGTTATTCAACTTCAACATTCGAATTGAAGCTAGTTTTCCTACACATATTCATGAGACCAATGAGGAAAACTTATATTAAATTTGACCAAATATTAAAATTAATTTCTTGAATAAATAATAATTAAAAATACTCGTGTGCATGAATACCCAAATGAGGTCCTCTTGGTTTTGGAAATAAATTGTTGGAGTAGTTTAATCTTGGAGAAAACCTCCCTCAACTCGATGAAGTAGCAGAAACATCAACATTGAATTTGTTATTTCTCTATTGGATTTAGGGTGTTTTAATTCTCCAAGATTTTATCCAAATAATAATTTATTCTCTACTGAATAGGGCCAACCATGTGAAGGTGGAACCTCTCATGGTCCTCCCCCAACACCCCCACCCCGCTAACATCACTCTCAATTCCCCAGTACCTAATATATCTACTATATAGGAAATAGTTAAAAATAAGACATTAAGATGCATAAAACAAAAAAATAGCAAACGTTCATTCATTCATTCGTAAATCCAAAAAATATTTCATCTCAATAAATTCTATCATAAAAAATATGTCTATATAATATGAAACAATGTCATGTATGTAAAGATACATATAACAATTATTCATTAACATATAAAATTCATTCATTCGCTCATTAACCATAGACACAAAATACTTCACCTAAATTTTTTTTGTCATGAAAAATATGGTTTCATAATATGGTATGTGATGTTTCTAATGATATAACTATTTCAATCATTTATTTTTATTTTTGTTTATTTTTTATGGTCTGGTCGTGTACTCATGATGTTTTTGAGGCTGTGATAAGAGGGGTGGATCATCAGTTGTAACAAAAAATAAATGTTAAATCAATATTTTTTGTTATTATTCATTAATAAAAACAATGTTAGAGTTTTTTTACCTCGTCCACTAGTCGACATTGTAATTTAAGAAAGGAAACAATTACCACAATATCGAAACATAAAAGTGTAATTTTTTAGATACTTCTCATACATAGCGTCGATACCGGTCAAGACAACCAATATTTCCTCTCATTTTTCCCTAGTAGCTTATATGGCATCTATGCAGGAGTATGTTTGGTATTCATAGATGCCCCAAATGGTACTAGTGAAGATGGGAGGAATAATGGCTCTATTGATCAATATTGACACTTAGTTTGAGAAGTATCTGTAGAATTGTACATTTCCATTTTGATATTTTGTAATTGTTTCCTTTTTAAATTATTTGAAGATCAGTTCTAGGTTTTGTTAATGTCTTTTTTTTTTTTTTTTTTAAACATGAATCACTAATGGATTGTGGATATGCTATAATGGATGAACGTTTAATTTTCCAAGAAGAGGAGAACAAAGGAAATATGGATATTCTAATATGGAAAATATGAAACAAAATCATTCTAATATAGAGATTATAATATAGAAAAATATGAATACCTAAATGAGCTCCTCTTGGTTTCGAGAATAAACTCTTGGAGTAGTTTAATCTTGGTCGAGAAAACCTCCCTCCACTCAACGAAGCAACATCAAAGTTAACATTGAATTTTTTTTTGCTTTTTGTTTTTGATCCATTGGATTGAGGGTGTTTTTCTCCAATAATGTCCAAATCCCAATTAATTTTCTACTGAATTGGCCCAATGATGTGAAGGTGGAAGTTCGCATCCTCCTGCTGCCCCCCACATCACTCTCAATTCCCTAGTACCCAATCTATCTACTATATAGGAAATAGGTGAAAGAAATACATTAAGATACATAAAAAAATAAATAGAAAACATTAATTCATTCATTCATTCGTAAATCCACAAAATGTTTCATCTCAATAAATTTTATCATAAAAAAATATGTTTACATAATATGAAACAACATCATGCACATAAAGACATATAGAAATGATTTATTAATATATAACTTTCATTCATTCATTCGTAAATCCACAAAATATTTCATCTCAAATTGTTTTTATCATAAAAAATAAGTTTACATAATATGAAACAACATCATGGACATAAAGAGACATATACCAATTCTTCATTAATGTATGCCTTTCATTCATCCATTCGTAAATCCAAAAAATATTTCATCTCAATAAATTTTATCATAAAAAAATATGTTTATAGTATATGAAGCAACATCATGTACACAAAGAGACATATAGAAATTATTGATTAACATGTAAATTTCATTAATTCATTTGTAAATCCACGAATATTTCATCTCAATAAATTTTATCATAAAAAATATGTTTACAGAATATGAAACAATGTCATGTACATAAAGAGACATATAACATTCATCCATTCATTCATTAATCATAGACACAAAATAATTATGGGTTTAGGGGAATATATAAGAGGGGTTTGTATAAAATATTTATGGAAGAGTGTAGTCGATGATGTTTTTAGATGCTTAAAATGAGAAAATTAATAGAATTGGAAAATTAATAATTGCACATTTATCCTTCAATCGATTAGGTCCCATGCAAATGACATGCATGGACATTGTTTTTTAAACTAGGCATATGAATTTTTGCACCATTTCAAAAATCAAGAAAAAAATATTGAACATGATTAAAGACCGAAATTCACTTTCTAAAAAAACGGGGCTTTGGATTGATGGTGAATGGGTGCGCTGTTAAGGCACTCCTTGCGATAGGTCACCGGTTCAAATCCCCCGTGGGTACTTAGGTTAGTCTTAACGTAGAAAAAAAAAGAAATTCACTTTCTAAAAATGGTATGCGAATTAAGTTTGAAAACACATTGTTAAAGCACCTGACCTAGTCCGAAAACTACACTCACCGTACTTGAATAGGACAAAGCGGCCTTTCACATACATATATAATATTTGAAGTTTGAACATGACTATAGAAGCCTATACCTATGTTTGATGCATATATATTAATGATTAATACAGAATAAATATTGGAATATGTGTATGTGTGTGTTTTATGAGCATGATACTTATAATATTGATCAGCTAAGAAAATAGAGAATATGAATAACCTACAGGATCCCATACCTATGATGGAATGTTTGCAATGTCTTATGAATATGGATTTAGGACAATAAACTACCTTCATTAAACATATACTAATTAACCTAGACTTAGTGTGCCACTTGAAGCTACATATCCATGCAAATAGTGGAAGGCTACAAGACTTATAAATTACTAGAATTTGAATAGAACCTAAGAGAAATATTATGAAATTCAATGATTATTGGGATAAAGCATGAGACAAGTTGATACACAATTTCATGAAGCATCATGATTTGTCTCAATATAGACTAGTCGACATTTTGGAATGACTACTATACTAATTTATACTATATTTATTGTAACTAATCTATATATTGGTTGCATTTTATAATCTATATTAGTCTAACAAAATTGTAACATATATTAGTTGCCAATTTACAACAGTTTGTGATTATGATGACAATTTAAGTACACATGAGTGTAATTTCCATGATGGGATGTATGAATTTTCCTCTGCACATTTCCCATCAATGATTCTAACCTTGAATGGCCTAGCACTGGTCTATCATCACCATCTCAAAATGACTCGGCATATGAAAATTTACCATGTTTGTCATCATCACTTCCCATTGTCTCATATGTGACCCTTTCTAAGGATTATATGGATGAATTTATGTTAGACCATCCCCTCTACCTAGCCTATGATTGATTCTAAGAATAGGTTAACAAAGTAAAAGTTATAAGTACGGGGTCTTGTAAACAAAGATCTATCAATTATCCTTTATTCACTTGTTGTCACAACCAATTATAGGATAATTCATGCATATAATATGTAGAAAGGGTCATCCATGAGATAGTGTGAAGTGATGATGACAGACATGGCAAATTTTCATTTGCCGTGTCATTTTGAGATGATGATGACAAGCCAATGCTGCCCATTCAGGGTTATTATAATAATTGAAAAGCAATTAATGGATGACATTTCATATGTCCCACCATGGAAATTACACACATATGTACTTGAATTTTCATCATAATCACAAATTATTGTGATTAGGAATTGAATCAAGAGTAACTAGCACCTAAATTAGGAGTATGGTAGTGTATGTTGGAGTGGGATAGGTATACAAATTAGTATATGGTTGACTTATCATGGGCATGGATTGTCTAAAGGCTTAGTTAAGCACGAGAATATAATTATAGGATCTTGGTGTTTGTAATGGAGTTAATTGACTTATACCACAAATTTATCAAATATACAGTATTATATGCCCTCCTTGTAACGCAAAAAATATGTTTACACCAAATATGAAACAAAACCATTCTAACATTTTACAACAGAAAAATCACAACTTTTTATTAAGATATTCTAAAGTTACATGTGCGCATGCCATGAGGCATTCAACTTCTTAGTCAAAATTGCGGTACTAAAAAAATAGGGTCTAAATAAACAAGTGCAAGCATTTTTTAACACGTTTCTCTCTTTTATAATATTAAGTTAGCGAGGATGTCTTGATCTTTGCCCCCCTTCAATTGTCTTTGTCTCTGGTCTAATATTTCTTGTTGTTGACCTAATCCAATGACTATGTTGCTGTAAATGGGGCCAAGCATCAACTGCAATAAGAAAGAAAAGTTAAATTCACATTTACAGTTATTATTATTACAAATGTGTTATTAATAAAAAGAGTATTAGAGTATTCTTTATAGTAGAAATTCCTTGTAAATTCAAACTTCTTATGTAATATGCTAAAATAATAGACTTGAATCTACTCTACTCATCAATGGAAACAATTGAATGATCGATAAATCACAACATAAAAATGACACAAGATTCAATCACGTATGCATAGAGATTTAGTGAAGGGGAAAGATACCGCTCAAAACCTCTTCCTATATATATTAAATTACATAGAAAATAGAGAAGAAATACAATGCTTGCTCAAGCTTGAGCAACCTCTGCACAAGTATAATCTATCACACAACTTCCTATACAAGATCTGGTTAATACTTAACCAAATCCAAGCCTTCCCATGTCCCTATTTCCTTGCATTATTACTCAAGGAATTATCCCCCTATTAATTACAGAAAATCCCAATTAGAATTGTGCAATCCCTGTAGGCTCTTCTCTAACTGAATGCCCCACCTGTACAATTCATAATTGTCTACAACTAATAGTACATTTCCTTGAATGCTAATCTCAATAGGTTAACTTGAATTATCTACATGCATGAGTTAATTTAGGTCGATTGATCAGTTTAACTGAATGATCACTTAGTGTGAAAAAATTTATGCACCCTTGCCTGAACCTCCACTAGTTCTACTAAATGTGAGAACTAGTTACGCTAACAATAACTCAAATTAACTGAATTAGATTACTAAAAATTAGTAATCAATAATGTATAATTGAACTCAAGTGTCTCAAACTCGAATTAACTGATTTAATTGAGTGATAAGAGCCATATCACTTCAGTTAAATTCCTCTAAGTATTTTTATGAAATTAGAATTCGAATTTCGCCTAATTAATTTTGCGAAAAATTAAATTAGGAATTACTTTTTGCATTTTTAATACTCCTTCTCAACCAGACACATTAGGGGAGTTTTGATGCCTAAAATGGCCTCCTAATAATATTATAAAATAATAGTGGAAATAATAAAATAAGATTAGATTACATCATCTAATTTTAGAGGGAAAAGGGAAAAAAACTATTTTTTTTAATTCATATTTTCAACTTATCTCCATAAGGTTTTACTCAAATTTCGAGTGGGAGTACTCGCTGGATGAAAAATTTAATTTCTCATCCAAGGACTACCCATGTTTCATAATTTTGATGGACCTTGCTACATGAAAAATGATAAATACATGAAAACATGTTATTGCAATCACGTTTTTTCATGTATTTATCATTTTTCGTGTAGCAGGGTCCATCGAAAGTATGCAACATGGATAATCATTGGATGAAGAATTAAATTTTGTATCCAATGAAGAATCCCTCATGAAATTTGAGTAAATCCTTAGGAAGATAAGTTGAAAATACGATTTGAAAAAGTAGTTTTACTTTTTTATTTTTTTAATCCTTTTACTCTTTTACTCCAAAAATGGTGAATCATCTTGCATGGTTGAAATAATCATATTGAATCCTATTGTTTCTTATAAAGTTAATTTTGGTTGTACATTTTTCTTAGGAGGCCCATTTTAGACCTCACAATTCCCCTAACGGAGATTATCTGCTACCCCGATCATGCCTCTATTGAACTCGAATTTTCTTCTTGACAATGCCTTTGTCAAAGTATCTGCATCTTGTTCCTATGTAGGAATGTAATCCAAGAACATGATTCTCCTTTCCACAAAATATCATAGATGTCGATATGCTTAGACTGATCATGTAAAATTGGATTCTCATAGAGTTTGATACAACTCTGGTTTTCACAGTAACTCACTGTAGGATCCATCATCTGACCAAATAACCTAACAATGATCTTTCTCATCCTCCTATACAAATACCAAACTTAGTGCTTCCTTTGAGGTATCTCAACACATGCTTTGCTGCCTTCCAATATAGTTTGGTTGGCTTAACCATAACTTGACTAAGCTTCTTAACTGCATAACACACGTTCATTTGTGTGTTCACCAAATAAATAAGTGAATCAACAAGTTGCCTGTAGATGGTAGCCTCCACTACATCACCTGAAGTATCAACTTCTTTCCTCTAATTCCCAGCTAGAGGATTCTCCATGGGTTTTTTGCTCTCCATGTGGAACTTCCTCAGTGTCTTGTTGCCATACTTTTCCTAAGAGACAAATAGTCCCCCATCTCCTTTCCATACTTCCATACCAAGGAAATAATGGATGAGCCCAATGTCCCTAATCTCGAATTCTCTTGCAAAATCCTCTTTGCAAGACTTGATCATCTTCTCATCTCCGGTCAAAATTAAATCGTCAACATATGATACTCTAATCAATAATTTACGTTCAACAACAATATGGTAAAGGTTTGCATCTAATTTAGTTTTGGTGAAGCCCAACCTGGTGAGATAACTATCGATCCTTGTGCACCAAGCATGGGGTGCTTGTTTCAATCTATACATCACCTGCCTGAGTCTGCACACATGGGACTCCTTGTTGAAGGTCTAAAATCCTTCTAAATGATTAATGAACACCTCCTCCTCAGTCACTCCATTGAGGAATGTTGTATTCACATCCATCTAATTTATCTTCCATCCAATCTGCATTAAAAGAGATAGAATTGATCTGATTGAAGAATACCTTGCAAATGGAGAAAAGGTCTCCTCATAGTCAAATCCCTCCACCTGCAAGAACCCCTTAGCCACAAATATGGCCTTGTGTTTCTTGATTCTTTTGTTTGTTTCTTTCTTAACCTTGTAGATCCACCTAAAATCTACCACTAACTTATCCTCTGGTCTTGGGACCACTTACCAAAAACTGTTTTTGATAATGGAGTCATACTCCTCTACCATGCCATCAATATGTGTTAGTTTCTACATTGATTCTTCGAATGGGGTTGGCTCAGTATCTACAAGATCACTCATCAGAGCCATGTAGTCAGTGTATTGATATGGCGATCTCCTTTGCATGCGCTGTGATGTGGGTGCTCCCACATTCTATCTAGCATCATGCAATAACTTTTCAACTTCTCTGGTGCACTTCATTCCATCTCTATATATATTTTCTTGAGTGGAAGTCTCCACTCTCTCCACCTATGCTTGTGGATTCTTCACAACTTCTTTATTTTCCTCCTTTGGAGCCAAAATCTCCTGTGCTGAATGCAATTGAAGTTCCATTTCAAGGGAACACCTCATGTCCTTCTCGTCATCAAAATTCACATCTCTTCTGACAACAATCATCCTAAGATACGAAAAGTACGCATGATAGTTATGAGGTGTATTAGTCTACGCCACAAATATGCCCAATGAAAGTATAGGCTCTAACATTTTACTTGCATCCTTGGCAACATGACAGTAAACTGATGATCCAAAGATCCTGAAGTGTGACACATCTCGTTTCTTCCCTAAAAAAGCTTCATCTAGTGTACTTATGCCAAGAATCATGTGAGGACTCCTGTTCTGCAAATAAACAACTGTGTTACATGCTTCAGCCCACAAGTGAAACAATATGCTCTAATCATGAAATATGGCCCATTCATCTTCCACAATACTTCCATTCTTCCTTCACCCCATTATGTTATGGGTTATGAGGTGTTGTCAACTCCCGTCGGATGCCTTATTTTTCACAAAAGTTCTTAAATTCATTCGACACATATTATCCATCGTTGTCACTCCTGAGAGCTGTCACTTTCCTTCTAGACTCTTTCTCAACAAATTCTTGAAATTAAACAAATTTGGAGAATGCATGGTATTTATTCTGCATGAAGATGGTCCAACACATATGTGAGAAATCATCTACAAATATCACATAATACATGTGCTTGGCCATGGAGGCTATTGAGAAAGGTCCACACACATATGGGAGAACTCTTTCAAGGACTGCTTGTGCTTTACTATTCTACTCATTGAAGGTGTTTTTCACATATTTCCCAAATGTACACCTTTTCATGTATCGCTATGCTCTAGTGCACCCTTGGGAAGTCCTATAGAAATATGTTGCATGATATTCAAGGATCCATGATGCAAATGGCCCAATATTCTATGCCATAATTCACTGATGTCTTGGCTCTACACCTTCTCTTCTTTTGCGCTCAATGTCGCAGAATCTTATACATACAATTTGTAGACGTTCTTCACCCGAACCCCGATCTACTTCACCTATCCTTTGGCGATGTTTCAAAGAAAATCCTTTCCTTTTATAAATATCACATCATAGCCATGGTATTCCAACATAATAACTGAAGTGCTATTCTTCTTCAAACCTAAAACATAGATCACATATTTCAATTTGAGAGGGGAGCTAGATACCCTCTGAAAAGTAATTGTACCAATACTAGTAACACTATACCTTCGTCATCTCCCATTTCAATGTTCATCTAGAGGTCCTTCTCTCCAAGTCACTGAATAATTCCTCATTTCATGTCGTATGGAATGAGGCTCCACTATCCATATACCACACACTATCCATCATGGTGGTCACCATACAAGTGATGAGGATGAAATCAAGTTCAAATTTTGAAGCAAGAGATTCACCTACTACTCCTCCTAAGGGCTTCTTACCTCCATTCTTGTGTGGAGACTTCATGACATAGTTTCCTAGTTAATGGAAGTGAAATAACTTGCTTTTCAACAAGTGTTTCTTCTTGTCGCTCTAACTAGAATCCCCTTTGGATTGGGATTTCTTCCCTTTCCCTTGCCCTTTCTTTTCCTTTCCATCAAAGGAAAAATTATCCTCATCATCATGTTTGGATGAGGTACCATCTTTCGTGTTCCACCTTATTTATTCCTGGACCAAGTCATACCACAATTAGTCCCAATTTGGTGTCTTCTCCCTCCCATTTACCAAATCCTGGTAGTTGTGCTAGCTCTTGGGAAGACCTAGATGTGCTAGAATCACTATATCATCTTCTACAACTATAATGGAAACACTCCCAAGTTTATCCTGACATTGGGTGAATCTACTTAGGTACTGTGGTATTGTGTCATCCTTCTCCATCTTGATCTTTTGAAGCTTGTCCTCCAGTGCCAACTTCCTATGGTCACTTCTGTTCTGAAACAAGTCTGTCAAGGCTTGTCACATTGCATATGGGGTATCATTCCTCCAAGGATTCAAGACAATATTATCTTGAACTCCTTCTAGTATGATCCTCCTCGCCTTTTCCACACATTTCTTCCACTCTACCAGATCTTGAGCATCAATTATTGGAGGCTTAGGAATACCATTTTCTATGTAGCCAATTATCTTCCAACACTGCCTCCATCCTTTCCTTCCGAGCAATATAATTTGAGCTACCGTCAAGGGCATACTCGAGTCTCAATTGATAGAACAACATCCTACTGGCTTTGAAAAATGATACTACAAATTTGATTCACTTGCAAAGAAAAACTCGAATTCTTCTCTTCTATTATGATTCCTTCTATGATACCAATATAGAAATTCCTTGCAGATTCAAACTGCTTATGTAATATGCTAAAAAAAAAATACTTGAATCTACTCTACTTATCAGCAGAAACAATTAAATGATTGTGAAATCACAACATAAACTTGAGACAAGATTCAATATCATATTCTCAATGATTTATCTAAGGTGAAAGCAACAACTCAAAACCCCTTCCTATCTATATTGCTTTAGTCAAAAAATAGAGAAGAAATACAATTCTTACTCAAGCTCGAGCAACCTCTGCACTAGTATAATCTATCTCATAGCTTCCTAGAAAATCTTTGGTCAATAATTAACTAAATACAAGCCTACCCAAGCCCCTATTTCCTTGCGTTGTTCCTCAAGGCATTAGTCCCCTATTAATTACGAAAATTCCCAATTAGTATTGTGCAATCCTTATAGGTCCTTCTCTGACTGGATGCACCACTTGTGTATTTGGAATTGTCTACAACTGATAGTACACTTCCCTTGAGCTCCAATCCAAACTAGGTAACTCAAATTATCTACATCCATGATTTGATTTAGGCTAATTGATCAAATTAACTAGATGATCATTAGTGTGAAAAAATTTACACACCCTTGACTAAACCTCCACTAGCTCTAGTAATAGTGAGAACTAGTTACACCGACAAATAACTCAAATTAACTAAACTAGATTGATACAAATTAGAAATCAATCATGTAGAACTAAAATAAAGTTTCTCCAACTCAAATTAACTAATTTAACTGAGTGATAAGATCCATATCACTTTAGTTAAATTCCTCCAAGTATTTTTATGGAATTAGAATTAGAATTTCTCCTAATTAATTTTGGGAAAAATTAAATTAGGAATTTCTTGCTGCAATTTTCAACATTTACCTGCTTCGGTAGTGGAGGTAAGTAGAATAATTTTGGATGTGTCCATATGTTCCTCCTCTTCTCTAGCCACATTATGTACATTCTTTGGGGTAGAAACTGGAAAGGTTATAATTAATACACCATTTACATCTAAATATTTTTTTATTGTATTCCATACTACACTTTTTTTATAATACATGAAATACCTCTAGTATGGAGTTGAACATTTGTCTCAAGATCAGGAAATCCACGGTTAGTTGGCTCATGTGTTGTATGCACATTGTTTTCTTTCTTTTTACAATCAAGCACGTAGCTTTATGACCAAAAATAATTGAAAATAGATTATACAAGTAACGGTTTTTAAATGTTATTCGTTACTTTAATTTTCTTCAGTGTTATGTTCAATGTGGGAAGATTATGAAGACACCAAGCTTGTCCTTCGTTCAACCATGGATTGATAGCCTTACCTAAAGGCAAGTTGTAGGTCTTCCTCCATGGGAGCATCTTTGAATTGTGTCCCTTGCAATTTTGCATTAGAACATGAATTTTTCTTCTGTGATATTAAATTAAAATTGTTAACAAATTATAATTTGGATGTAAATTATATTTTTATATACTTACAATATTTGTGTCCAGTTTCGACTAAGCACCTGGGCTAAGATGATGATGCCCATGTTTCGCTATTCTAGCTTGTGTAGCTTTGGAAGTATTTGTGAGCCTATAATTAAAACATTGAAAAAACTAACTAGACATCACAATGATGATAAAGCATCATAATTGCATTATTAAACATGCCTCATACCTTCCTGGTCTTGGTGGACTCTTCCCTTATTTTATAAGTGCCTTATCATGTGCATCTTCCATAAGCGCACCCCACTCCATCTTTGGAATCGATGGAGGGAGCTCATGCGACTTGGCCCTTTCCAAATGAGACTTATACCGGTCCAACAAATATTTTAAACGTAGGCCTTCCTTTGAGGTAACTCTATATTTGTTAAAGGTACCTTCACTAAACAGGCAAACGATCCTATTAATGAGTTCCTATTTTAACTTGTGACTTTGGGATTTCGAGTTTATGTGAATAATTGGCCCAAATATTTCTAAGATTATGTCATACAAACATCTATAAAATACATAATTTCCTGCAAAACAATATTATTATTAGCTTAAAATAATCATAAAATATATGTTAATTTAATATTGGTTATACTTAATATTTAAACACTTCTTAAATACCTAGAAGTTTCTCTATTTTCATAGGGCCATTGTCATGATCTACCAAAAATGTGGTCAATAGTGATCCCATGCTAGTAACACCAGAAGATCTAGGAAATCTCATTTCAAATTGTGAAATTGTATCATGCTCGACATCCACAACATCATGCGTATATCACGACGTATGTTTTCTAGGGGTTGTAGATCCCACAACCAATTGTAACAGTCTCAGTGACCAATGACTCACTCATAGGTGGAGCATCGATGCTACTACTACTGCTGACCCGACCCATAGTTGTAGCATGAGGATAGAAATCCACCAAAAAATCCCATAAAATAAAGAGTTTTTTTATAAAGGATGAGATAACTAAATCATGAAAAAATAATTGGGATCATTAAATGAGTTCCTCAGCCCATACCAACAAATTTATGTAGCAAGGTTTTGATTTCGCCTTTTATCTCATATGTTAGAGTCTCAATCAAAATTAAATAATTAAGTTTCTTGTTTGCTTTGAATTTAATATTCCTTATTACTTACATTGGATCGATGGAAATAAAAATTGCATCATTAGAAACCTCTTCCTCACGTGCATATGTGGATTTCTCTAAGGATGGTGCCTTCCCCTTATCACCCTATTTATTAAACAAGTGTAATTTTAAATTCATCCATAATCAATCATCATTATATTAATAAGAAAACCACTATTTACATATGTATAAATTTATATAGTAACTTCATGTAGTAATTGACAATCATAACATACAATAGACATTGCTTACAAGTTGGGTAAAATTGAAAACATACCAGCCCCATACTAGTAATATTTTTATTTATTCTATTCATTGTAATCAATAAGAAACTCCTTTTTTGCAGTTATTGATTTAATGGAACATATGAATATATAGTTTCCTTCATGTCCCTTGAATATGTAATTGGGTCGCTTATTTGTGGTGATGGGCTATGTAGTATTTATAAACCCTGCAATATTCCCTACTGCTTTTGGCCTTCCATCAATATAAATAGTTCCACCTTTATTTTCATCATTGTATTTTAGTTGTATATAATTTTTGGCCATTCCATATCTTCACACACTTTTGGTATATTGGACTAGTCGTACCCAATCATTGTAGTTGTAACAGGGTCTAACATACTCTATCAATTCAGTTAATCCTCCTTAACATACCTTTATGCCATGCATGGAAAACAACCCCAAACCATGTAATGAAAATGGGGCAATGTGGTATATCCTTTCATTGATAGAAACATTAGTGTTTATTTCAAGAATATCCTTGGGTGCCCATTGTTTCACTATATTTTTGCACCTCAAGGCACTTCAATGTCATATATGATCTCATTATCATAAGAAAATGACCCCCTTTTAGTGAGAAAAATTTCCATGCATCTATGGAATTTTCTTCTAATCTTTTCACCTCTAGTTGATCTTCACCTACTAGATGATGTAGTAGATGTTTGACCAATTTCTTCTATCCTACTTGAAATTCCATCACTCAATAAAGCCTAGATCTAATAAACACTTGTTTGGTTGAATGTTCTATAACACTCCATCAAATGAGATATATTGTTAGTGAGTGTCATAAGAGATGTTGAGAAACATCTTGATGAAAACACAAGAACATTATAATAGTATAATTTAGTTAGAATATAGTTCTCTACATTTAACCATATGGAACTCGTCCTTCTAGCTACATTACAATAAACATTTTCATAGGATGAGTCATAGGATCCACATCGTTGACTATATAAATAACAAATTTTCCACTATCCTCAGCTGAACTACTTTGGGTGAATTATCCTCATTCATGTCCTTGGGACAAACTTCTTCGTTCCATATACAAAACTCATGATGTCAAGTAATGGAAAATCGAGAACAATCCACCATTAAGTCGACCACTACATGGCATCTAGAACAACAAGTGACACATACATATAGTTAAGATATGAGTATAGGAAATACCACCACTAACATTTTGGATTGATTCATATAAACCCTACCTAGCATTGATATCAACTAGAATCTAGGCCATTAACCATAAGTTATTCTCTACATATCAATCATCACTTATAATATAGGGTCTAATTGCATATCCTATGACTTCAATACGTACATTATTCTAAAGTTTAAGTGAGATATTGGGAAATATTACTCAAATCAAAACATTATATGATTTATATGTATCCACACATAAAAAAAATGTGTGCCATGGTATAAGCCCAAGAAAACAGTGATTCATTAACCACATTAGGGCAAATATCTTCCATTCTCCCTCCTCATACCAAAGGATAAAACCATGCCATCCTCTCTACTTGAAATGACTAATGGAACTATACATGAGAAAAGGAAACCCAAATTATTGCATACACAAAGAAAAATGTCCTATATTAACACATCAATATAATAACTTACTAACTAATGCTTTGTTGAGAATTTCCTCAACTTGATAAAGAGAAATGTCCTTTCCTACCACAAGGGAAATATTATTCCCATGGGATTTGATGAGCCTTGTTCTATACCATTGACTACTATGGCTCGGTTTTGGAACAAGTCATGAACCTCTATGCTCCTTAATCCTTAATCCCACTCCAATGGAGGGAAATGATGAAGAGTGCCAAATGTAGAGTTTGACCCACCTTCCATTGGGGTAGTGCTAGATGTCATGTTATCAAACCCATACCCACAAGACAATCCACATTAAGTGCCATGTGAGAGGTCTCAAGTCTATTATTAATCTTAAATGATGGTGGATGTAGACTACCAAATCCACGAGTGGAAATATTAGGAATTGTCAGTGATTAGTTCCTCGTCTCTATCATGTCACCATGATATAACCTTGTATCATTGTTAGAGTGATTTTTTGAGATTTTCAATGACATAATTATGATAACTACCTATAAGAAAATATTATCCTTGGAGAGATATTCATCCAAGTATCCTATTATCTAGACATATTGTTAGTTATAGATTCATCCAAGTATTATGTTGTTCATATTTGCTTGTAACTTCATCCTATGTATATATGAATATTTTCTTGCTATCACTTTTTATTCATGTAGATCTAATTTTCAACTTGTTTTCTCACAATGATTGAGTAATTTCTACCCAGATGCGGGTGATTAAAAGGTCATTAATGAAGACAACACAGGGGAACGGCAGGCGGTCGATCCACATGGCCACCCGCGTCCCCTTCCATGCCAATTTATGGCACAACACTGTCAACATGCAGACACAATTATGTTGGTGCTTAAGTCAAGATGGCTGCAGCAGGCTTAAAATCATGGCAAACGCGGGCCATAATACTTTCTCCCCCTCCCCACATGGATGCTCTTATCCCCCTCAAGCTGAGGAGCCGAAATTCCACACAATCACAAGGAATCGCTACTAGCTTCTTAGCTATATGGAATTGGGAAATGTATTCCATTTCACCCAAACCACTCAATGTATCCTGAATTCTACCCAGAACTCCCCTGCTTTCAGGCTCGACAACAATTGTAATCCCAAAGTTAATTATTCCTCACTAGGCCCTCATTTTGATTATACCTCCCTCATCCCAGCCCAAGACTTCAATCCCCAATCTGCTAGCCATGCCATGATGCGAACTCGCCACAAGATGCGGAGCTGATGCGGTAGTAGTTGAGGCCATAGCACTTGCTCAGCCTCACATTCCATCCTTGAACTAGAGACCCCTTCATCCACCCCTTCTTCTGATTAGTCCATTGGTCATCGCACTGGCCATTACTCGCATACCCATAGTGGTAGAGGCTAGGCACAAAATTCTATTGTTAGAAGAGCGAATGATGCCATCCAAATGACTGGCCCTCTTGACCCCCCTCACCCCTCTTACCACACTACCTGGTTCTGTTCTTAGAGCACGCTGAATCGTCCCGCCATTATTTCTACCATCATTGTGGCTTTCAGCGAAGAATTGAGTCAGCAGGAGGAGCAAGCTACATGGACTCAAGGAAATGAACCAGAGGAAGAGAAGATCTACACTAGAGGGAAGGCCAAGGAGATGCAAGACATGGGAGCTAGTGAAAACATGGACAGAAAGATAACCTTTCTTAGGCACAAAGTTGGACATGGTAGCACCTTGCATGGTGAGGATTTGGCTGACGGCCAGCATGCAATCATTGGATGCTTGGGCGACATGAAAGAGGTCGTTGGCATCTAGGGAGGCACGTATATAGTGGTGGTAGAGGGGAATGACTACAGATTTTGTATCGAGGAAGAGCCAGTGGACTAGGTGGACTATAACTGTCGAATTGTGGAGGAGCCTCCACCAGATGCCTAGTGGGCCCTGCTTGACAACTGTGCAATTCAGGTTCGGACTCATTGTTTTCCTAATGACTTTTTAATCCACTTGTTTCATTTTGGCTGAATCTTACTCAGGACCCCTATGTGCACTTTATATGTTTTTGTTTATGATCTGGACCGCTGCATGGGCGTTGATTATGGCTACTTTCAGATTGGTTTTCCCTCGGTGGGTAGTCATGCTTTTTGGTTCTTGGTTCCATACTAATATAACTTTGTTCAACACTGCAGAGGCCAGAGCCTCACTATATTTTTAATTTTTTATTAATAGATTAGCATTACTTAGAAAAAAAATGATTGATTAATTTCTAGAGATAGGTATGCATGTTGATTTTACATGCTAATGAGAAGATTTTGTTAACAAATTTGGAAAATATATGGAATTTAGGTGGGAATATTTATGAATATAATAAATATGTCGTAATAAGTAATTTTAGATATATTATATGTTGGGAATAATTCCCTAAGTATTAGAAAATAAATTCCCTTGAGGTAAATGTTGGGACAACATCCCTTGGGTCAAATTTTTTAATGTTATGTTAAAAATTGTAAATTCTCTGCATTTTGAGGAGTGGAGCGTGAGTAGCGCAGATCGATAGGAGTCAAAGGGGATTTAGGAAAGTCAAAGCCCCTTAGTTTGTTAAGATTCAAACTATTTTGAGACCTGCCCATGCTTCCCAGACCATGGTATTGTAACAAAGAAGAATATAAAAGGAAGTCATTGAAGAATCACATGAGAGTAGAATAGAAGTAAGAATAGTGGATGATTTAGGTTTGATTTACCTATTTTGTAGTTGGGTGAAGGGGAAGGCTCCTGTAGCTATGTGCGTGGAGATCTTGGTAAGTCTGCAGCTTAGTGCACGACCCCTACAATTGTGTGAGCAAGGTTGGGAAGAACTGTAATTGAGATTTGAAGCACAATAAAGGCTTGTTTTGAAAAACTATCTATTTTCCTGTGCATCATTGTTTTATCTCTGAATTTACTGTATTTTTTATCTGTTGAATGTAATTAATAAAGAAAAATACTTATTAGATTCATGAAGACGTAGATTAGTGCAAACAATGAAGGCCATAAATTTTCTAATCGTTAATTACTATAACTTCCGGGTTATAAGGGTTAAGGATTACGAAGGTCAAGATAAAGCCCTAAGTTTTCGAGAACCACCTAATATAGTCCTTTGGATGTAGAAACCTAGTTCTAGAATCCCCCAATACTGCCTCAAGTGAGATTTCAACCTGTGCCACGCAGGTTGTTATCGAAAGGGCCGGTAGTGTAGGGTTTTGTTGGTTAGCACAACTAACTCTAAACCTGGGTCCAGGCCCCCTCAAGCCAATAATACACTATTTTGATTTTTATTTTCTTGGGTTTCCTTACATATATAGTTGGTTTTGGCTTGATGGGCCCTGACCCAGGTTCAACATTAAGTAGCCAAGCAAATCCCTTCACTATTGGCCCTTTCGGCATCAATCCGTGGAGCACAGACTGAAGTCTCACCCGAAGTAGTTTGGGGTGATGCAAGAATGAAGTTTCTGCACCCTGAGATAGTCGTGATGTCAATTTTATATCCTCACTCTTGTCTTCATGCAGATCGTTAAGCCCTTAGGGCTTATTGATGTACTTCATTTTCCGTCTTTCAGGACCTCCGCGAAGGTACCCGATTTCCCTTTGCGCAACCTTAGATGATGATTCAGGAACTTACGCGCCCCTGTAACTAGGTTACCGACTTAGTCCCCAAATTGGCTTCGGTATTAGCCAACTTTACCATACAAGTAAGATTATCCTTGCATAAACATATATTATTACCTGCGTTCATGCAATACATGGAAACATATATTTTTGCGCATCAACTTAACATTATATATGAAACTTAACATTCAACATAGCATAATCACAACATTCATAATAGGAGTAAAATAACACTAAAAATATGGAAAGTACAATGTAAGTTCAAAACACTTCTCCTTATTAACGATTCAGATTTTCAATATAGACTCTAACTGCCCTGCGCACACAGCTATAGGGGTCCATGCACTCAGCTGCAGCCTTCTACCCTAGGCCTCTACGCACTCAGTTATAGAGCATCTTTCTCCACTAAGACTCTCGCTTTTAGCTCTCCCTAACCTATTACATTAATGACTCATGATTATTGAACTCTCTTAGACTCTCTAAGACTCTCCTTTTTATATAATCCCATGGTCCGTGGACCAAGGGTGGATCTTCAAAACCAACACAACCTATCTAAAATAAGGGCAGAAAACCCTTTTTAACTTTAGGTATCTTCGTGCTCTGCGACCACAAAATGCTGAGAATTTACATTCTTCATACAAAATTCGGGCCTTCTGCACCAAAACTTGGGTTTGTAACCCCAAAATTGACCGCCAAGGGACTTGTTCCCAATAGGGCCCGAACACAAATATGGTGACTCACCCTCGAGTCACTCAGTTGGTGTGGAGATCTTGACACGAAGATCTCCCAGCTCAAATTGGGCAACTGCTACCTCAGTGGTGCACTATGTTGCTGCCTGCTTCATTTCTTCGACCAACTACTCAGTTGCTAGTCCTGCACTATCAGCCTATAACTTTTGCTGAGTCTCCTGTAGACTAGCCAACTTGCCTTCGATGGTGGTTGTGATCAGGTAGGTCTCATCCAACGAAGGCTTCAAGTGAGCCTTGAACACGACTTCCTTGTCCTGAGTTGTGTCGACCTGTTCATTTAATGCCTTGGCCTCCTGGAGCTTTGCTAGTCTCTGCATGATGGTGATAATGTGAACTGTCACTTTAACCTTGTCGTAACACTGCTGTAGTTCCCACACTTCTTACTCCAGCCTCTACAAATTAGGGTCTTCTTGTAAGCTGGTGAGTAGCTCAAGATAATGCTAAAAAAGTGTCATGCAGTCTGCTACAACACTTGCTACCACTGCTGCTGCATCTGCCACAGTAGTCGCGCGCTGCTCCTTGACTTCCAATAGATTTGAAGGTTGGGCCTCCAACTATAATTCTCCAATCCTGAGATTTAGCTCCAATTGAACCTTATCCAACTTTGTGCATGCATTACGCATTTCTGTAGTGAGTTTTCGAGCTCGTACATCGACTGGCTCAGCCTCGGGGATGTCCAACTCTGGGATAGTCCAGCATGCTTAATATACAACCTAACTTAGGTGCTAATTATTATTTGTGAGGTTGGTCACAAGGTTGATGGCATAGTCTATTTACATAACCAACTGATCGTTGTTGACCTTTTGCTCGATGATCACCTGCAAAGTGCACTGTTCATGGGCCTGAAGTTCTATAATTACTCCATCCTGCATAAGATGAAGTCCCTTGGTAGGAAGCACGACCAATATAATTCCCAATCCCTTTAGGGTGTTGACAGCGGGCTTGTCAGCTTCAGTTTTTGTCATCAATGCTCCATTTGGGAGCACTATGGATCTGGCATCTCATGCGCACAGTATCCCTGCAGCTTATGAGGTGCCAAGGGCCAAACTGGTGGCTACCACACTGGTATGAGTTTGTGATGCATGGATTTGCAACTCTCACAGACCCATTTGAATGGCCCCCAATGCCTGTTACTGCTGCTGCTCAAACTGTTGCAGCAGTTCCGGGGTGGCATCCCACACCACATCCCCTATATCATGCAGATCACCCTCTGTCAGGGTGATCGGATCCAGAGATGTCTCGCTAGCCTTGGTATTCTTCCATGGCCCTACCTTTTTGGGCTCTTTGGTGTGCTTGATATATAATAGAGTCATCTTTGGGTTTTCTCATCCCTGTTTCGTCTGTTCATCCTCTTTTTCCTCTATCTCTAGTGACGGTGACCTTTGACCTCCATTAGAGTCGCACTCCTCTTCTCCTGCCTACCCACCCAACAACTGTGCGGTAATGTGATCTGCCTTAGCATTGTCGTTGGCCTCCTTTTTCCTCTTCGTAGCCAACTATTGTATCTTCAGCTTGGCCTCTTCCTTCTTGCATTGTGTGGCGGTCTTGCTTGATCCCTTAGCCAAGTCCGAGGCACTGTGCCACTCTGCCCGCTAGCAGTCAAGGACTGCGTTGATCACGTCATTTGTGGCCAAATATAGGAAGATGTTCCACTTCTACTCAAGGTCCTTTCGTGCCCATACTTAGACATGGTGGAAGTTAGCCTTGACTTCCACGTACTCCTGCAACCTTTCAAAATTAGTAGGTGATAACCATGACTTGTTGTTGATGGCCATATGCATGTTCATCTCCATTATAGTCCAAAATATCTTGTTGTATTTTATCCTCTGAGGATCCTTAGTTGCCCAAAAGAAAGCATACTTTGCACCCTCTAGTAGTTTCAGCATGATCGAAGGAAACTGACTATCTTTGGGTGGCTCCCATGCTACCAACACTATGGAAAACAAGAGCCATGCATAGTGAAATGTCTTGTTGAGATCCTTCGCCTCGCGGTAGTTCACAAGGAACTCACCACAGAGGTAGCACATCCAATTAAATTGAACTCCCTATGCACATTAGGCCACTAAAGTTATGACTTGTGTCGGCACTTTGTTTGCTCGACACTTATGCATGACCTTGCCTACTAAGAGTTGCATTTCCACTTTGATCACAGGGTGATAGATGCTCGAAATGACATAACTTCACGACTTCTTTATGAACTTAAATTTTTCCGTCATGGTCTTCATGAGGGCTTTCTCGCCAGCCTTCCTGCCAAACATCATTGCCATATTTTCCGCTATGTACGGTAGCTATGTGATCCTATGGATCATCATATCATTGATGGGTATTGGTTCCTCTAGCCACAAACACCCATCATGTGCCAAACACAACAGCTACTTGATTACCACCATTGTGATGGGCACGCGGTTGTAATGCAGCACCCATAGCAAGTTGAGCAGTCTTGCCTTATCCATGCCTCTCAGGCACTTCCGCGGCTGCAACATGGTTACTCCAGTGTTTTTGTGGAACAAGAGGTGCATGAGTTGATCTGTTGCTAGCTCTGTGTCCACTAAATCCTAGTCTTCTAATTTCAAAAGGGAGGACACATCCCATGTGTGGTCCTTCGAACATAATTTGGTCTAGCAAGTGGGGTGTGTGTAGGGTGACCTTACTTTCATCAATGTATTTTGGCACCTTGGTCTTGCCCCTACACGAAGGAACATACTCAGGAAACTTAATGATGGGGTTAGACCCCTCAATCTCAACAACATTCGTTTCCACTGCCACATCGTCATCATCCATTGGGATATCCTCAATGTCTTCTTCTTCCGACTCTAGGTTAATTGTCTTTCCCTTTTCTTATGAAGTGGGCTTATCATTCTACAGGTGTTTTCCGAGAGACGAGTGCACCAATTGTGGTGGCGTGACCTACTTGCCCTTCTTGTTCTTGGAACCCTCCTTGGTCGGGGTAGGCCTTGGTCTAGGCAACCGTGGCGACTTCAGTACATCAGCTGGTATCTCTGTAGGAGAAACCTCTAAGGAAACTCATGTTGATACCATAGCCACCTATGGAACAACTCCCTCAACTGCCACTGCCTTTGCGCTCATAGTTTCAGTGGGAGTCGACATAATGCTACACAATAGGTCCTGATTTGCCTATGGAAATGTCTTAAACAAAGAACTTGCTAGAAAAACTTCGAAGGTTTCATAGTTCATGTGCGCTTGATAGCTCAACAGTTCAATTCTCAAAATGCCAAGTGTTTTTCACTAGGCAGCCACTTGTAATTTATAGGCACTTTCAAATTCAAATTTGATGGTTCCCCCCAAAATCAGTTCATTAATGATAGATTGGCAACATATTTCCAAAGATCTTTCCCATAAATTCCGACTTAAATGCTGGCCCCCCACCCCCACTCCATTTGGCCATTTTTTCATTATCAAATCATGAATAATGACTTTAACAGACAATTTCAAGCTACTCTACATGGTTTCTCCCCTGGTAGTGCAACCCTCTACGCATTGTTGTGGACTATGTGACATTACCTCATTCTGTGGAGTTCTTTCTTCATATCGCTCTCCAACCCATGTAGTGTAGCTTATAGTCCCACGCCTCCTTTTAGCTACTTGGAGTGCTAAGACTGTGCTTCCCTCATATAGTCACCTAGTTGGATCACTGGTGTATGGCTTCAATTGACTTCCATTCATGTTCGCTGGGAAGGGTTCTCCATTCAATTTGACCAACTGAACTACTCCACCATCGATAATCTCCTTGATGACATATGGCCCTAGCCAGTGCATTCAAAATTTCCCTTAAAATTTATCAAATTTATTGTCATATAACAAGACCAAATCATTTACCTTGAAGGTGCACAGTTTGATGTACCGATTGTGCCATGCATTTTCGCACTCCTTTTGAACTTGTTGATGAAATCCATCTAGAAATCGGTCCTCCTCGAGCTCTGCTAGCTGCACAAGCCTCTCTTCCAGGGCTTTGCAGTCCACTGTTCCTATGAGTGCCGCTATGCACAGACTAGGTACAATGTATTCGATTGGCATCATAGCTTCTATGACATACATGAGTCTGAAAGGCATTTTCCCAGTCAAATTCTTGCAAGTCATCTTGTAGGCCCATAATACTGCTGGTATGCGCACATCCCAATCATTTCTCTAAGCATTGTAGACCTTCGTCAATGTGTTATCTAGTATCTTATTGAATTCTTCCACCATTCCATTGGCCTGAGGGTGATAAGGCATACTCTTCTGATGATACACCTGAAATTCTTCTATCAACGCATTGGTTGTTTCGTTAAAAAAGTGTGTACCATGGAAGCTCATCAAGATCTTTGGATAGAAAAATCTTGTCAATACATATTCAATTATAAACTTTGCTGCTATTATGCCATTACAGTCCTTCATAGGCTGTGCCTCTGCCCACCTAGTCAAGTACTCAGTTGCGGTGATGATGTACTGCACACCTGTCTTCTTTCCTTGAGGCTGAGTTGGACCCACAGAGTCAATCAACCATTTCTAGAATGGTTGTAATGTCACTTGTGGCATCAAAGGCAGTTCATCCCTCCGCGATGGCCTGCCAATCCTTTGACATGGGTCACATGCCCTGCAATATGCTTTTGCATCCTTATGTAGGGTTGGGCACCACAAACCGACACATAGAACCTTCTGCACTGTTCCTTTTCTTGCATAATGTTCTTCTGTAGCTCCTCCATGAGCCTCCGTGAGAATTCCGCTTCATTTAAATTTAGTTACATACTGTCACAATATTTCATCTGACCCCATTTTGTATGAGTGCCCTGCAATGACGGAGAAGTCTGCCGCACGCACTACTAACTCCTTCTTCTTATTTCTTGTATACTCTTCTAGAGCAGTTCTCGACATCAAGAAATGTATGATATCTTCAAAGTGATTGTTTTTTATGCACACTGCAAAGGGCTGTGCATTAGGCAACCCCTCCTCCAAATTAGTAGGTTCCTCTCCTGTTTCAATGCATGACAGGTGATTAGGTCCCGCATTCATTCATCCTAGCTTCAAAATAACTTCAAAGTCATACTCTTGGAACAACAACAGCCATCTGTAGATTCCCCCCCCCCCCAAACACAAGCTTATTGACTAGGTATTTCAACACAGAATGATCCGTATACATCATAAAATGTCCACCCAAAAAGTAGTGCCTAAACTTTTGGAGTGCGTACACCATGGGTAGTCCTTCACGCTTTGTAATGGAATAGTTCTTCTAAGCCTTGGACAACTACCTGCTCGTGAATGCCATAAGATGGTCCAATTCCCCCTCACTTGCCTATGTCAGCATGACCCACAACACAATACATGAGGTGTCCACGTGCACATGACATTCCTTCTTCCAGTTTTGGAAGACTAGGATTACTGTGGTGACCATTTTCTCTTTCAGCACATCCAAGCTCTTTTGGCATTCATCATTCCAATAGAACGTAGCATCCTTTTTCAATAACTTCTCCATGGGCACGGTGATCTAGGCATAGATCTTGATGAAATTCCTATAGTATCCGGTATGCCTTAGAGCTACATGCAACTGTTTGACATTCCTTGGCTTCTCCAAGTTGATTATCATTGTGATCTTCATGGAGTCTACCATCAATCATTGTTTGGATACCACATGACCTAGCAAGATCCCAAAAGGGACAAAAAACAAACACTTCTTTAGATTGAGCACGATCTGGTATCTCTGACATGTATCTAACATCAAGCACAGACTTTCCAGATGACGCTTGACTAATCCAAACACTGTCTAATCGTCAAATTATACCTCCAGGAACTTATGAATGAAGTCTTTGAATGCCGCAATGACTACGTGCGAAAATATTTTTGGTGCATTCTTTAGCCCAAAAGGCATTACGATGTACGGAAAACATCCCCATTCAGTCACGAAGGTCGTCTTTCTTCTATCCTCAGGCACGATTTTGAGCTGATGGTACCCAGAGTACCCATTAGTGAAAGAGTATGCTTCTTGGCCACCTACATTATCCAGTACCTCGTTAGTGAATGGGTTCGGGAAGGATCATGCATGAAACGTCATTCAGCTTCCAAAGATCAACACATATCCTTATTTCTTCTTTCTATTTCTTTTCCTGACCCACTATCGGGCTTACCCAATAGGATTCTTCCACTAGTTCAATAATTCCTACCGTGAGCATCTTATTTAACTCAACACGAACCATTTCCTTATACTTAGTATTAAGGCTATAAGGTCTTTGTTTTATAGGTTTCACGTTTAGTTTTAGGGTGATCTTCATGACACCTAGGTCTCTTATTATCCCTTTTAAATCGGAAAACTTTGTGGGGAAAAAATGCTTATATTCGCGGAGGAGCTCAACGACCTTGTCTACTGTCACATCATCCCAATAGTCCCCAATCTTTGTAAATTTCGGTTCCACTTCCATTCCAATGTTGATCTGCATAGTTTTCAATAGCGTCATTATGTCTAGATCCTCTATTTGTGGACCTTCAAGTTCCTGGTGACCTTTAGTTTCTAGAATATTAATCTTTCTGGGATCCGCGTCTTCTTCTTTAGCGGTCACATTATAGCATTCCAGTGTGTGACTTAGCTAGGTAGTCCAATCAGGTTGGACTAGGTCCAAAGGATCTTGCGATATCTTAAAGATCGTTGCTTTAACCTCCTGTAGCACCATGTTAAGACAATCAAACCCATCCTCAAAGCTAAAAATCATTATAAATCCCTGGCACAAGATGTCTCATTCTTCAGTGCCATGGGAGAGCTTTGTTTCCAAGTACCAACTCATTAGTATGATGTCCAGGGTATGAAAAAATAGATGTACCCATTTATGTTGGGGCTTAGCTCCATAAGACTTAGTCCATTTGGCCAGGTGATCACGCTGATCATCCCTTCCATCATACTTATCTGTCATCTGCACTTTTGGTTGCCCAAAATGTATTCTCATCATTCTCCTATAGTTGCGCCAATCCTCAAAATTATCCTTGTGCATACCCCACCATCTTGCGGGCATAGCGTGTAGTACCTAGTCTGAGGCCTAGAAGTAATGTTTCTCTAGCATTTCTCTCTCAAATGCATCCAAAAAGTGATCAACATCAGTTAGCCCATCATAGTGAGACAGATCCCTAACTTCAGATGACACGTAACACAATGACTTGGTCATCATATTACAACGTAGTGTGGATACTTCATGTAGCCGGTTCTTCCAGTGCTCTAATTCTTCATTTGAATCTGACATGTAGGATATTTTGTGGGCACATGCAATACGTCCATCCGCTGTCGGATTTACCCAATCCTAGGATTTCACCATTATCTTGTAAATCTGGTCCAGATCGTCATCATTCTTATACTCTCGAACAGGTTCTGTATAGCATAGTCCTTCCACAAGATCCAATAGAACCACCACGTGGAGCAAATTCTTTTCAAATATCATCTTTCATTTCTTTAGGTTGATTACCCCATTCATGCCAGTGGCCCAATCGATTCCAAGGATGATCCAGGTAGATGTTGGTGGCCACCCACCTATCCCATTTGGATCCCCGCAACTGTCTCTTTCAGTTTCCGTAATTGTAGCACAATTTACTATTTTTAGTAGTTTTTTTCAGGTCCTGAACTTCCGAAGCCGTTTTGAGGCCCTAAACGACATTTTTTGGGAAATATGGGGGTAACATGGGTCCACGAACCGATGTTGCCCTTCCCAAATTGGTAGTTCTCGGATATATCTTTCTAACGAGCTGTCATACGCGTCAAATGGAGATCGTATGCCAAAGTTACGACCCTGAGAAATTGATGTACCAATTTACCCAAAACGGGGCCCACAATTTGGCGTTTCATCTTCTAAGGTTAGGTTTTGGAATGTGAAGGGTTTTCCATTGTTTCTCAACAATAAATACGCCTTCGAGCCTCATTGTAACATAGTTTGAGAACAGTTCAGAGGCATGTAGCCGCCACATCTCTTCTCAGAGATAAGCTACCATCGCCCTAGCTGGTTTATTTCCATTTATGGTTGTAAGCATATTTCGGTATTTTCCATTAATGAAATGAAGCATTATTTCGCTGCATCTTTGTGTATATGGTTATCTCTGTATTTTATCACATTCCAGTTTAAATCCAGATCAGTGGTATCAGAGCGGTTTGCTTTTTCTCTGATTTTCTTTGCATGTCCCCAACGAGGTTGGGATATAAGGAGTTAGGGCTTGAACTGGTCAAACCTTTGCAAGACCAGCCTCGCGAATCCCGACGGCCTCCCATGGTGGATGAGAAGAAAGACAAGGGGGCAGGAGATCCTATCAAAATATTGCTCGAAGAAGCGCTCGAGTGGCAAAGGAACGCGATGATGGATATATTTGCGTAGATCCTTCAGCGGCTACCCAAAGGTGACGCATCAACTTCCAGCAACTACTCTAGAAACGCCATGCCCTTTAAGGTACAAGTTAATTTTGAAATCCCCATATTCGAGCGTCAGATAGACGCATATGTGGTAGATAAATGGTTAAATCTGCTAGAAGGGTATTTTTCTGTTGATGAATTTTCAAGTCGGGAAAAGATTGTTTTCGCTCTTCTCAAAGCAGTCCCCCACGTCAAGGACTGGTGGGAAACCTACTGTGAGCAGAAGAATTAAAGCACAGGCTCACTATTTTCAGCCGCACCTACTTGGGATTCATTCCGAGATGACATCAAGGAGCAGTACTACCCTGTAAAAAGCTATGAGGACAAATACATCAAATGGACCACACTGCAGCAGGGACGAGACCAAGATGTGCCAGAGTTCACAAACATTTTTCATACCCTTCGCACACAGTTGGGTATCAAAGATTCTGAGCTACATCTGGTACTCAAATACCGCGGTTGCCTACATAGATACATCCACGAAGAGATGGAGTTCTTGAACATCTCCTCACTCGGCACGGCATATCGATACGCTGTCAAAATCAAGAAAAAGTTCAAATAGAAGAAGCGAGACTTTGGTCTGCAAATCCGAAGCCCAAAGGACAAAGCCAAGGCAGGGTGACCCAAGACAACCTGTCGAAGCCGCAAGAAAAGAAAAACACCACGAAGCCGAAGAAGGACACAGGAAAGTGGTGTGAGTTCCACAAGGGTCCCACTCATAACACAAGTGAGTGTCGGACCAAGCAGTCGCTAGTGGCCGAGTTAAAGGCTCCCGAATCAGATGCATTTTCCGACCCTAAGCCAGAACCCGACAAGGGGAATGGAAAAGGGATGCAGATCATTGATGTGGATCCCAGCACCACTGTTGGCACTGCCAAAGTCCAGAAGAATGAGCCCAAAGAGGCAGAGGAGGGATAACGTCCTTTCCACTCACATATATGGGTCAAGGGTTTGCCGTTGCAATTCATTGTCGACAGTGGCAAGCAAAAGAACCTTATTTCAGCAGAGGTCGTGAAGCGGTTGGGCCTACCAACTACACCACACCCGTAGCCATACAGTATCGGGTGGCTCATAGAAAATTTTAGGGGCGAATGTTCGCCCTTTGGCGAAATTAAGGGGTTTTAAATTTTTAGTGGGCGAATATTTTGTATCATAGTACTTTTTACAAATCACCTCAAATAGCCCACCTTTTATTAAGGGAGAGGGTAAAAA
>APFE030180472.1:47470-65726 GCA_000404065.3 Pinus taeda | reverse complement strand
GTGGCAACTCATCTGGAAGATCATCCACCACAATGTCTCCAAAATCCTGCAGCAACCTCTGAACTTCTTCTGGCAGATCTGAAATCTGTGTGTGGAGTACCACTGCCTTTGGTCTCCTTATGACAGCAAAATTTATCTCGCTGTCCTCAATCTGTTTTATGAATTCTTTTCCACCTAACAGCAGCGCATTCACTCCACTAGCTTCTGTTGTATTTTCCTCCTTGATGGGTACAAGCGTATGATTGATCCCATCTTTCACAAACTTATAGCAATTCGTTTTCCCATCATGAACTGCACTTCTGTCAAACTTCCAAGGTCGTCCCAAAAATAAGTGACATACATCCATTGGCATGACATCGCAAAGGATCTTGTCCTTATACTTACCGATCTGAAACTCCACCTCACACTGTTCATCAACTAACAGTTGATGCCCCTTCTGCAGCCACGACACTTTGTAGGGAGTAGGATGTTTCAGCTTCTTTAATCCCAGCTTCTCCACCATCTCCACAGCTACCAAATTATCGGTACTCCCATTGTCAATGATCAACTTACAGCACTTACCTCGTGACTTGCAAACAGTGCGAAACAAAGCCTTTCGCTGATCTGGTTCTGCAACTTCTTTTGCTGGTTTTAACAGCACTTTATTTAACACCAAGGCTTCACCTGTCTCTGGTGTATTTTCCGCTTCTTGAGGTGTTTCCTCAACATCCTCCGGCTGAGCAACATAGGTTCCTCTCCCACCTGCTGGTTCACCTTCAGGACAGTCATACGACTTGTGTCCCATTTTATGACAACGGTAACACTGGACAGTTCCCCTGCCTTGACCAAATCCTCGTCCTCTCTGAGCTGGTCGTCCTTCCCTGTTGCTATTGTCTTTATCTCTTGTACCAACAGATTTGGAACTGCTGCCTTCCTCATTTGGGCTTGCACCTCTACCTCTGCCATAAACCTTGCCTTTTCCCCTGCCAGAACCACCTCCTCTCCTCGTGTTCTGTTTCCTGTTTATTTTCTCCTCCGCCTTCAGTGCAAACTGATAGGCTTCATCCAATGTTTGAAGTGAAAGAATACCAATTTCGTCCAAAATCTCCCCTCTCAAGCCATTTACAAATCTGGCTGTTTTCTCTGAGGTATCTTCCACATACCCTGCTCGCAAATTCAACTTATAAAATTCCTCTGTAAACTCTCTAACAGTCATTCCTCTTTGCTTCAGGTTCTATACCTGCTTGTACAACATGATCTGATAATCTTTCGGTAGGAACTTCTCCTTCAGCTTTGCTTCCATTCTGGACCACTTCTTGATTGGCTGTTTGTTTAGTCTCCTTCTTTCTGCCTGAACACTGTCCCACCATAAGGACGCGTGTCCTTTCAGCTTGGTGGCGGCAAACTTTAACTGTTTGTCCTCACTGGTTTCCTCAAACTCAAAAAATTTATTAACTTCACTCAGCCAATCTAACAACACATCTGCAGAGAAACTCCAGTCATAAGTAGTTAACTCATGCCTTGGCTTATGACTAGACAGCAAAACTGACTTCAATAATCTAAGTTCCGGTGTCACTCCTTCATACTCATCCTCCTCTGATTCAGCTACTTCTTCATCACTGTTGTCTGCTAGGTTTCTTCTTCCCCCAGCCTCCACCACTGCTAATCTTTCACGTAGAACTCGAATCTCCTCTCGAAGTCCTTCATCTACTACCCTATGGACTATTCGTCCTCTTCACTTCCTTTTCGCAAGTAAACCTTGTTTTGAGGAATATTTTGTTGAATCTCATACCAAATTTCGTACGTCAATTATTTGTTTTGGTGGCCTCCCGCCGATTATGAAATATCTCTTACCTGATATGACCTGTGTCCGGAATATATTAATGGTTGACTTAAATGAGGAAGTACGTTTATTGGTTTCCGCTTTAGGGTTATGACTTGTTCTTTCGGTTGGTGACCTCCATTTGCCGGTTTACTCCTATATGAACTCAAACCCTTTGTCAACCCGTCATTTGTCACTGTGCAATCTTCGTTGTTCGAACTCCGCTCGGCTCTGTGGGGTTTCGTCCCTCTGTAGTTTTGATGGTCAACACGGTTCTGCTATGACTGTTCCTGGTTCTTTAATGCCTTGGAGGTAGGATTCAATCGTTTGCAGGGAAACCCTCAACTCTATACAGTTACAATTTTGGTTTTTTCTGTTCGTTGGACTGAGGTTATTGTCTGTTCCAGGGTTATTTCTGTTGTTTGAACACTGAAATTGTTTCGTTGCAGGTTGCCGTTCCAGGTTTACATGCCTCGGCCTCGCTTCAAGGTAATCTCAGGTTCCTTTTAAACTATCCGAATCTTTCTTTCTCCGGCTCTAACGCTTTGTCACCACTGTTCTTCAGGCTTTGATGATTTCTGTTCCCTCAACCCTGTCTTCTCGGTATCAGGTAAGTTCTCGCCTCAATCTCTTTTCGATTCTCAGTTGTTGATTATTTATTCATGCTTGTAACTCCATTTTAATCCACTCTATTGGTCTGTAGGTGGGTCGATACCGTAGTGGATGTGGCTCGGTGTTCTTCACTGTCTCGGCAAACACTTACATTTGCCAGTCTTCGCTCTACGGGTAGCAACTTTTCACGTTTGTCTGTTCTTTAGTGGTTTTGTAGGCTTCTTTGGTCCTGGTTTTTGTTTGAGCAATGAAATCTTAGTTGGATTCTTTCCTTTTGGTGGAGCAATTCTCCTCTCCTGTACGCGGGTCCTTATTTTGGGGTTTTCCCGTCCTGTAATGTATTAATCGGACTGCTGGTCTTCTGTCTTATGGCTTGGGCC
Organism: Pinus taeda; assembly: GCA_000404065.3. Taxonomy (NCBI): domain Eukaryota; kingdom Viridiplantae; phylum Streptophyta; class Pinopsida; order Pinales; family Pinaceae; genus Pinus; species Pinus taeda. The sequence goes on along the minus strand of APFE030180472.1, from coordinate 62,933 downwards.
TCGGGTTATGTGGAACCCTCGCCTGGTGTATTTCTGTTCTGCTATTTAGTGAGATGGGTGTTCGTTAATTCGAAACCCTCATACTGTGCACTATTATTTGATTAATGGAAACTTGTTTGCGTTCTTTCGATTCGGATTCCTTTGACTGCTGTTGCACTTCTTCAACTTTCGTCTGTGCGTATCATTAGCATGTTTGTGATCGATTTTGGGGTTCTGGGTTTTGTTTCTTAAATTGGGTTTATAATCATATGCTGGTTAAGGAATGCTCTGGACAGTATATAACTATTTCTTTACAGTCTTAGGAAATGATGTAATATTATGCTAGTTCTGCTACAACACTTTACCCTATTCTTAAGTATTTGGAGGGTTTTACAAAGTACCTGTGGTTCTCTGTTCGTATGCACAATCTGTGATTCTCTGTTCGTATGCACAATCTTTCATGTCTGAAAGTGACTTAACTGTCAGCGTCCGCTACTCTTATGTCTCGGTCTTATGTGTTGGCCGGTGTGCGCAACTAGTCATATTCTTTGTTGAAAGTGTTTTGACTGTCTCGTCTGCTCCACCTGTAGGTTTTGCCTGTCTTGTATTTCAATATAAATTTGCTCGTACACGAACTATATTATGATGCATAAAATCAATTATTACAGTGATGATTAGAAAGCAAATAAAAATAATAATGTCTGTTTGGAAATGACTTTTTTTTTTTTTTTTGTCTCGTCTGCGAGAGGAATCCCGTACAATGACTCTCCTCCCCTTTTTATCTTTATGAAACATAACTGTTCTTTGAGGAAACTGCCCCAACAGAAAGGTAACTGTTTATCAGTTCCTTAACTGTCCTTAACTAATGTAATGTTTTTAAAGGAACTAATCAATTATTTTTTCTGTTACTAATTCCTATTAAAAAGTAACAGTGCACCACTATAATTATCCTAATCCTATCAACCTTCAGACAGACAAAATAAAACAAAACAAGTAAAATAAAGTAATGTAACTGACAAGCCCAACACCTGTCCAATTAAAATGAACGACTGTGTGTTCCGGTCTCTTCATGAGACTGTCAACCACTTCATGTCTCCTCAGAGCTGGATGCTCCTGCATCAAAAACCCTCTGAGAAGTAAATAGTGCATGATCCTAGTTGACCACGTTAAGCAATACATTAATGTAAATGAAGCAATTGTACATAAAATATTCCCACAATCAATCTCTAGCAAATTACCCTCCATGCTCTTTAACTAGAGATCATGGACCAATCAAGTGTGCATCCATGGATCAATACACTTTAGTATGAAGGAGAGTATGAGCTATCATATCATTTTGTGTCTACATGATACATGGCTATAGTATTACATAACTACAAATGTATACTATTTCTAATGAAGAAATATACTAAAGAAACAAACTTCTACCATTTAGGTGGAATAAATTATTATCTTTAATTAATTTTATCTATTATTATAAGATATTGGACAAGGGAGGTTGCTCCTCTATCCAAGAGGTGAGGCACTCCCAAATATTCATGCTTAGAATTGTATTAATCTTACACAGAGTTGTAACCTACTTTTAGTGGAATTCACTAATGTAGTAATTTACAAGGTAGTCTAAAATAATTTTGGATGACAGTTTTCTACGAAATTACAATTGCACATATCTATAATTAGGAGGTTTGTCAAAAACCATAAGCCACCTATCCATCTGCTGGGATATGAACTTTTGGCAGTGCATCAATCCATACAAAGACGTTCCCTTGTCATAAGAGATTGTAAACCAATTCTAAGATAATAAACAAGGTTATTAGTTTTTGTATTGAAATTTGTAAATATCTCACCTAATTTGTATCTAAGATAGTCCTATAGTATTCAAACATCATGACCCTTTAATAGGAAATGTCAAATAATTTCTATTCAATGTTGGAAATGAAAGATATAAGGGGCTAATGCAATGTAGGGAGCCAATGGTGTGATGTTTCTTTATGTTACTAAAAGTGACAAATAGATTTCGTAATGACAAAATTCCATTCTCAAATTTGGTATTCACATTTATATTGTGTGGTTGTGGATTAAGCTTGGATATTTTTTCAATAAGTAATGGTGAATTTGGGTTTTGTTAATGTGCAAGCTCCATCCAAATAGTATTTATATGTTATATTTAAATAATAATAATAAAGTATTACTTCTCCTAATTTGAAAATTTTAAGAAACTTAAAGTAACAACATGATAAGTAAACATACATTAAATAAATGGCAGAAACCCCAAATAATGGATATGGGAACAATTATTATCTTAGAGGTGGTTCACGTGCATTTATTCCTTTTTTTCAAATCACACCTTATTCAATTTGAAACATGCAATGAAGTTTAGAATATATATAAAATCTGTTTTGAAATGAAGTTAAGAAAATATATACAAATAATTTGTCCATACTCAAAAATATGCATGCATGTTTAGTCCATCCGTATTCTTAATAAAGAAAATTTTAGGGACTAAATTTCATCAATATTCTAAATTTACATGTTTATTTTTTTTTAAATCTTCAATTTTTTTTAAATAATTCCCAAATTCTATAAAAAAAATAAAATTTTCCAAACTATATAAAATATTTAAAAACTTAAATTTTTTGTATTGCCAAAACGTAATTGACATTTCATCAATTAATACAATTCATCAAAATTTTTACAACTAAAAACTAAAATAGAATTTTTCTATCCTTCTTAAACATAAATAATACTTTTTAAAATCAGAACTTCACAATATAATCGAACAATTTATTTAGCAATTTCCAAAATATATATCTACTTTTACCTGAACACATTAATGGAGCATAATTACCATTTTTTTATTATTAATTTAATATAAAAACCCTTTATTTTGTTTACTCTAAAATTTTGAATTACAGGAAACTCTTACCCGATCACATTAATGGGTACTAATTACCAAATTTTTACTATTAATTTAATATAAGAACTCTTTAATTCATTTACTCTAAAATTTTGAATTACAACTTTTTTGAGGAAACTCATATGATTTTCAGTGATATATTTTTTGTATTGTATATATAAATTGCTTAAGCTATATTCTAGTTTTTTAGGAATCTTTAAGCATTTTTCCATTTAAAATAAAAAATTTAAATTATAAACTCTTAATATATCTGATTAAAAAAACCATTTTGAAAAAAAAATTAAGAACAAAAACCAAAAATACAAAACACCACTAAAACTTCAATCAAGAGTGATACAAATTGTATTTTGTCGGGGTTATCTCCTCTGACATATCTAACATACACCTGCTTTCCGTAAGGGACGAAAACAGAGCATTAACGAGGTGATGTTTCACCGACAATGGGAGCGCGGTCTTGAATTTTGATATCTCCGCTCACGATCTGTCACCGGCGCCATGTCAAGAAACACAGAAGTCGTTGACAAAATGAGAACCACTTTCACGTTTCCTTGGAAATTGTAATACACAGTGAAGCTTCCAATAAACCCCTCCAATCAATTCGTTCAAATCAAAAGTGGTATGTGTTTGGTTGAATTTGAAGCTGCTAACTGTTAACGCGGAGCTCTGACAGATCACATAATTGAACAAGTAGTCATACCATACGTGTTTTTGCCAGGAAAATAATGGAAATGAGTTCATGTGATGCTCAGAGAAAATATTTAATTTCACTGCGATAAGAGACAAATTGAATATGACTATATTAGTCATTCGAAATTTAATAATTTTTTTAATATTAAAAAAAAAAAAGCATATTACTGTAAGATTTTGAGATACAAGGATCTAGATATGCAAAACAATAAACAAGCTTGCAAGAGAAGGAAGGAAAGCAAGCAAGAATTGAGAAAAGAATGAAATCAATTTATTCTACCATATTGGTTTAGAATATATACATAAAAGCAACTAAGTTAAGCTTAGTTGTGCATGCAATAACTAAAGCTAACTAAAGCTTGTACATGCAAGCAATAAGTTAACTGAGCTAATCTAGATGCATGTACACTTAACACAGTTAGTCTAAGTGCATGTACACCAACACCCCCCCTTAAGCATAACTTAGGTGAGTGTGATGCAAAATGAATGAGTCCCGGCAACACGGCCATTTTAGGTACTCATATACAATGCATTAAAAAAAATGAGGAAAGAGGGAAAACCCAGTGGGAAGAAAACCCCCCTCAAAAATATAATGCAAAAGTAAAAAAAAAAAAAAAAACAACAGCTAGGCAGTCGTGTCATTCACCCATCTTCTTCACGTCCGGGTCTCCGCTTCTCATGAACATATGCGTCGAGTAATCAACCGACTTGGCCCCGCCGGAGGGCGTGTTGACAACTGCCTTCTGGCCGGAAATCAGCTGCAGCAGAACGATTCCGAAGCTGTAGACGTCGCTGGCTTCGGTCAGCTTGCCGTGCGTGAAATACTCCGGGTCGAGATAGCCCGTTGTCCCCTTGATCTCCGTGGAGGCGTGTGAAAAATCGGGGGCGATGAGCTTCGAGATTCCGAAGTCCGACAGCTTCGCCTGCCCGGACTCGCTGAGAAGTATGTTGGTGGGCTTGATGTCCCGGTGTACGATGGCGCCACCAGGAAAGAGGTGAAGGTATGCCAGCCCCTCCGCGCAGTCTAGCGGGACTCCTAGCCGCCGCTCCCATGGTAGCACGGGATTCTGCTGTCTGTACAGGAGACACTCAAGGTCGCCTCCGGGCATGTATTCATAAACAAGCATGTACTCCAGCCTTTCCTTTTTATCGAACTGTCTAATTTTATCAACAAGTAAAACGGCGGGGAACCTGAAATCGACGGCCATTCTACCAGACACAACCTCCAGGACCACGACCCCGAAGCTGAAAACGTCGGCCACTGTTGTTGCCCTGCCCGAGGCCACGTATTCAGGGGACATGTACCCGAAGATCCCACGAACAGCACCGCCGGTGGCATGGTGATCGTTGTCGCCATGGGCGACGAACTCCGCCAGTGCGAAGCCCCCGAGGCGAGGGCTCAGGTCTGCATCCAGGAAGACGTTGCTCGCCGTGACGCCCTTATGGACAACAGTCTCCTCCCATTCCTCATGCAAGTACAGCAGCGCCGCGGAGAGGCTCAGCAAATTCAACTTCTTGAGTTTTGGAAAGCTCTCTGGAATTGGGCCCGGGAGAAGATTGTCCGATAAATCCAGCGACTTTAGCCCGGTGATATTGCTCAGCTCCGGAATAATAGAGCCTCTCAGAAAATTTTTGAACATAAACATTGAGTTAAGCTTCTTGAGGTTCGCCAATTCCGCCAGCAAAAATCCTGAGAGACTCGCATCGGCGATGTCCAAGTACTCCAGCGCGGTCATATTGCCGAGCTCCCGCGGAATCCCGCCAGAATAATGATTGTAACCAATTTCCATATGGCGGAGACTCTGCAACCTGCCCAACTCGGGAGGTATAGGTCCCGTGATCGAATTCCTAGCCAAGTGGAGAAACCTAAGATTAGAGCCAACCGACCCGTATTCCGCCGGGATGGATCCCTCGAAGTAGCTGCCCGCCAGGTTGAGCTCCTGCAGAGAAGAGAGCCTCGCGAATTTCACGGTGGAAACATTGGGCTTGGGCTCCAAGAAGCCGTTGGGATAGTAATCCGCAGCTTCTATGCGCAGGTAATGCTGCTGCTCCGATGCCTGGCTGCACGATGGCTCCAGATTGCTATAACACCCCTGCGTCACGTCCAGGTTTTGGATCTCGTTAAATTGATCCGGAGTCCCGTAGCCAGGGCAGCTACACTGCCCAGTGTCACAGATGCCATAAGGCCCACAGGCTTTGGGCAGAATGCAATTCTTATTTGATGGGTCCAGTCCGAAATCCGTGCTCCAGTTTGTGGCATTCATTTGTCCCGGCATGGGAGAAACCCTGTAGACGCGAAGGCTACCATCGGTGTCTAGTCTCAAGAACCTATGCTCGCTTTCATTATAGAAAGGAACCATGGGTACCGACACAAGTTTGCGATTTGCAAGTAGTGGAACCAAATCCCAAGTCTGGTTCTCAATGAGAGAGTTATATTCCTCATCCACGGCGGCTTCCCATTCAGGATGCCCATTTGCTTCTGCATAAGTTTGTGGATCAGGTCCATGCATCATATAAGCATGCATGGGCATGGATGGCTCAAACAGAGACTCATCGTCATCAGAATACTGGTCTGAAGTTTTATCTGCATACTCATCAATGAGTGGTGATGGAAACTTGGTAACAAGTTCATCTACTGGTGCATGCGAAATATCTTCGTCAAACTTTACACTCCTTTCTTCATTTTCATGCGTAGAATAAACTTCACTGTGACCAAGAGAAAAGACAAAAGATTGCCATATTTCATCCTGTTTTCCAAACAATCCTTCCAAAATTTTCCATACCTCATTTGGAGTTGAACATGATTCAACATAAAATAGCAGTTCTGGAGAAATAGATAAACATAGGATGCCGAAGGCCTCGTCCATGCGATTGAAATATCTTGATTTCTCTATTGCCGATGTTGGTTCAACTTCCGTTTCCATGGTTATTCGAAATAAGCCTCTAATTCTGAGATGAAATTGAATCTTTGGCTTCCATTCGAAATAATTATATGGAGTGAGAATTGCCGATTTTGGAAACTCGAATTGAGACTCCATTCTTTGTTGTTGCTTCAATCTTCTCAACCTGCAAATAAAATTGCTTGTGTACTGATTACAAATCCCTGTCCTCTGATACCATGTAAGATTTTGAGATACAAGGATCTAGATATGCAAAACAATAAACAAGCTTGCAAGAGAAGGAAGGAAAGCAAGCAAGAATTGAGAAAAGAATGAAATCAATTTATTCTACCATATTGGTTTAGAATATATACATAAAAGCAACTAAGTTAAGCTTAGTTGTGCATGCAATAACTAAAGCTAACTAAAGCTTGTACATGCAATCACTAAAGCTAACTCAATCAATAAGTTAACTGGAGCTAATCTAACTGCATGTACACCAAGACAGCTAGTCCAAGTGCATGTACACCAACAATTACTCATTCGAAATTTAATAATCTTTTTAATATTTAAAAAAAAAAAAAGCATATTAGTCATTCGAAATTTAATAACCTTTTTAATATTTAAAAATAAGAAATGTTTTCTTCATTTGCTGCCAATTTCTTGATGTGCTTGCAATTTCTTCCAAGAAGTTGGGAAAAGACGGTTGCTGTGGTTGCAATCCTAATTACCTCCCCTATCTCGAAGGGCTTCTAGAGAAAATGAGGAAGGTAAAGGAAAAATCTGCGTTGTTCCGAATGGCAGACGAATGGCTAAGTCTAGTGATGACCAGATAGCCAAGCACGAGGGGCGTGCATCTCGCTAGTACTGTAGTCTTGCAAGAGAGCTAGGGGTTCTGGTACCTAGTCAAGTGGCAAGGAAAAGCAGAGAACCCAAGTGAATACTAGCTCTGGTACCCAGTCAAGTGGCAAGGAAAAGCAGAGAATCCAAGTGAATTATTTTGAGGAGCTCTTACAACCCGGAAGACCAGGTAAGTAGAGCAAATCTTTGAGGAAATCTGTTGCATGAATCCCAGGTAAGTAAAGCAAATCTTTGAGGGAATCTGTTGCATGGATTCTTATGTGTTTCCTATTATTCTTTTAAATAAAGATGGAGAGATTACTGTTATGATTAATTAGTGATTGTTAAAGAAGATTTAGTTTTCTCATGGAGAGATTACTGTTATGATTAATTAGTGACTCTTAAAGAAGATTTAGTTTTCTCTTCCTCTGTATTTTGGGGTAGCCAAATATTGCTTAGTAGTTTATTCTTTTCTTAAAAAAAAAAAAAACAAAACAAGACACATTTCGGGAATTGTGAATAGTAGTAGAGGGATCTGTTAGGACAAAGTTTACTTATACCCGGAGGTTTTGTGTAAAGGGCATGGTAATATTTCTATAAGAATTTAATCTTTATTATTTGTGCATTTTTCTTAATATATGTTTATCTAAAAATAATATATAAAACATTTTAATTTTCTTAAAATATGTTTATCTAAATATAATGTATGAAAGATTTTAACTCTTTTAGATAAAATGTATAATAACTTTGTTATAATTAGACAAAAATATTCTTACAAAAAAGAGTAAGCCTTTCAAAGATCTCACTCACCTTTATATATATAAGGAAAAGAATAAGTTTCTTACTTTAATGTGGTAAAATTATATATACATATATATATATATGGAAAAGAATAAGTTTCTCACTTTAAGTGGGTAAAATTATAATATATTATAAAGTTTTATTTTCTTTATATATATTTTCTCATAATTATAAGATTGAAATACGTAATTAAATTTAAAAAGTTTATATATATATATAAAATTCCTTTTTTAGAGTGGGATAAGGCTTCAAAGTCACAAGGGGATGGGCACTAATCAACGAGCACTTACATTCCTATATTTTTTTAGCATGTCTCCTCCTCCTCCCTTATAAACAATTATTTTATTAATATAATATAAATATGTATATATTTTTTTAAATTTTCTTATTATGTTAAAAATTATATATAATATAGTTTTATTATAATTATAAGATTGAAATGTCATGAAATTTAAAAGTTTATTTTACAATTCAAAGTGTAACTTATAAATATAATTTAATATAACTTAAGTTTAAGATACATTTAAAAAACTAATTTAAATTATAAATATTAATAATAAATAAGTTTTAGTTAGTTGGATTAGTTGATACTATTAATGTTGAAATGTGTATATTTTGATTATTTTGATAAAGTGTTTTTGGTAAATTATGTTAAAAAATTTGATGAAATTACAAGTTTAAGTGATTGTTTTGTATAATCTAGAGGTTTAATGTTTTTTCTTATGTATTTAATGACATATTTTGAACAATTATAAAATTATAAACCACACTTTTACCAAAAATAAGATTATCAAATCTCAAAAAATAAACCAAAGTATAAAAGAGTTAAATTACATTGTTAAAATATTATTAATAATATTTTACATTAATTTTTATTGAAACTAATTTTAGATAGCAAATTTATTTTCTTAAAAAATAAAAACACTTTCGAAAATAAATAATCATAAATCAACATTTAAATTTATTAAATAAACAATAACATCACAATTAAAAAATAAATATTATTGTGAATCTAAAATACTAAATAACTAAAAAAATTATACAAATATTTGTATATGAATCAATACATTTAGCTTACACTTATCTAAATATTTATTTATAAAAGCTTCAACTTACCAATAATTTTATTTAATAAATAAAATGATATAAATCACGTAAAATGCAATGTATTGCATAACATAAAACATATATAATAATTTTGTTTTAGTTTATATTGTAATAAAAGGAAAAATATAATGCTCGAATCCAGCTAACCGAAATATATGGAGAGAGCGTAAAAGTTCTTTATAATGAAACTAAACTGCTCAAGCCATCTTTTATAAAATGGGTGAGTAAAACCCTAATATAACCCAAGGTGGAAAGACCATCGAGCAATTAAACAACATAATGGAGCAATGCATTACTTCAGTTCATATGGAGCGAGTCAAACACCTGCATAAAATATTTCCCAACAAACTGAATCAGTGGTCAACCGTGATGCATGACCAAATGTACTTAGCGGCCCAGTCCAATCGCCCAAATTTCATCGCCAAGGGTCGGCCCCCACAGGCTCAAAGCACTACCCAAACACTCAAGGTTCAAAAGGTGTCACCAGCAGGAATGGCGGAAAGAAGAAAGGAAGTATTATGTTACTACTGTGATGAGAAATACTCCCTAGAGCATAAATGCAAGGAGCCCAAATTCTTTCAAATTGATGCTACTGATCATAGTTCATCGGAGGAAGCCCCACCACTTGAGCAACCAGAGGAGGAAGAAGACGACAACCAACAAGACAATGTACCTAAAGAACCAGTTATCTCGCTACATGATTTGGCAGGGATTTCTTTGCCTCAAACTCTCAAAATCAGAGGTTTTATTAAGCATCGCCCAGAAGTAGTCTTGATTAATAGTGGAAGTACACATAATTTTATCCATCAAAGAGTCCCGGAAGTAGTGCATTATTTTGTCCGAGCAGTTTCTAACTTCCATGTCCAAATTGCTGATGGAGGAACAATGAAATGTGAAGGCCGCTGTGAAAATGTCAATCTTCAAATGGGGGATTATCAGTTAAAGACCCACATGTTTGCCATACACATGGGAGTGTGCGACATTGTCCTTGGTGTTGAATGGCTTTGCAAACTTGGCCCAATCAAAATGGACTTCTAGGAGTTATATATGAGCTTTAAGCAAAACAACCACACACATACCCTCCACGGACTCCAGGCGGGAGCTCCCTCTATCATCAACTCACATCGAATCTAAAAATTGTTAAAAAAGGGCCACCATGGAGTTATAGCTCAATTTAATTCCATCTAGGCCTTTGAACCCAATTCTCTTCATATTCATCCTGAGATGCAACAGATCTTAAACAACCATCTACCAGTGTTTGACAAGCCTCATGAGCTTCCACCGTCGAGAGGGGAACAAGATTATAGCATTACTTTGGTCCCAGGGGCCCAACCACCAAATGTGCACCCATATAGATATTCGTTCGCCCAAAAGAATGAAATAGAAAAAAGAATCAAGGAACTCTTGGAAGCAGGAGTAATTCGTCCCAGCATTAGTCCTTATTCATCGCCGGTGGGCATGGTGCTCAAGAAAGATGGGGAATGGCATATGTGTCCAGACTTCAGGGCCCTTAATAAGTTGACAGTAAAAGATAAATTTCCCATCCCATTTGTCGATGATTTGCTGGATGAACTAAATGGGGCTCAATTCTTTACTAAGCTCGAACTTTGCTCAGGCTACCACCAAATTCGCATGAAAGAAGTAGACATTCCAAAGACTGCTTTCTGAACTCATGAAGGCCATTATGAGTTCTTGGTAATGTCATTTGGTCTTCGTAATGTGAGCCTTATGAACCACCTACTCAAACCATATCTCAGAAAATTTGTCCTTGTTTTCTTTGATGACATCCTCATCTATAGTCACACCTGGGCCGCACATCTTCAACATGTAGATCTGCTCTTGCAACTGCTCCGCAAGCATAAATTATTTGTCAAGATGTCCAAGTGTTCTTTTGGCATGGAAGAAGTTGAGTATTTGGGCCACATTTTGGGGCGTGAAGGTGTCATGGTGGTCCCCAAAAAGATCCAGGTAATGCAGGATTGGTCTCAACCTAAGACCTTGAAGAGCCTGAGAGGATTTTTGGGTCTCACAAGTTACTATTGAAAATTTGTCCACAATTATGGTCACATTCCTAGGCCCCTCACTCAAATCCTCAAGAAAAATTCATTCCTCTGGAATGATGAAGCACAACAGGCCTTTATAGCTCTCAAACATGCCATGTGTTCCACTCCAGTATTAGCACTACCCGACTTCACCAAATCTTTTGTGATTGAATGTGATGCTTCGGGTATGGGTATTGGGGCGCTCTTAACGTGGGAAGGTCGACCATTGGCCTTCACAAGCCAACAACTAAGTGGGAAGAATCTGGGACAATCTACCTATGAGAAGGAGATGTTGGCCATCTTACATGTAGTAGATACCTGGCGACCATACTTATTGGGGCGATGTTTCCAAATCCGCACATACCATCAAAGCCTTAAATATTTTTTTTGAGAAACGCATATCCTCACAACAAAATAAATGACTCGCCAAAATGCTGGGATATGATTATGAGATCATTTACAAGAAAGGGCACGAAAATATTGTAGTAGATGCGCTATCCTGCCAATTTGAGGAGGAAAGTACCCTGCTCACAATTTCCCTTCCCATTCCAGAATGGATTGAAGAGGCTCGCAAGGAATGGTTTTCACATCCCTGGCTCTCCCAACTCATTAATCAATTGCAGGCGGATCCAAATTCCACAGCGAGCTACTCATGGTAGGATGAGATTCTTCGCTACAAGGACAGAGTCATAATATCACCAACATCCACCGTCAAAAGCTGCATTTTGGCAAAGTTGCAATCATCTCCCACTGCAGGACATTCAGGCTTTTAGAAGACGTATGCTCGCACTCGAAGATCATTTTTTTGGATGGGCATGGAAAAGGACATTCTTACTTTTGTAGTTGAATGCAACGTCTGTCAGTGCCACAAAGGAGAAACAGTCAAATCCCTAGGCACATTACAGCCATTGCCCATCCCGGCCTCAATATGGACAGAGGGTTCTATGGATTTCATTATGGGTCTTCCAAAGTCAGGAAACAAGTCAGTCATCATGGTGGTTGTGGACATACTTTCTAAGTATGCTCATTTTTTCACCCTAACCCACCCTTTTACACCGACTTTGGTCACTCAATCTTTCATGGATCAGATCTTCAAATTGCATGGCATGCCCATGTCCATTGTGTCTGATCATGACTTGGTCTTCACCAGTAACTTTTGGTAGGAACTCTTCAGGCTACAAGGTACCCAACCACAACTCAGTACTTCCTATCATCCACAAACTGATGGTCAAACTGAAGCAGTCAACAAATGTCTGGAAACCTACCTTAGGTGTTTCACTTTAGAAAAGAAACATCTCTGGGTACAGTGGTTACCTCTAGCTAAATGGTGGTATAACACTGTTGGACACCTAATCCTAAAGGGTTAGTGTGGAAGCCGAACAGACTAAGTAGTCCAAGGGACCTTGGGATGTGAATCCCAATGGTCACCATATTGTACTATAAATGTACATCTATTGTTAATAAAAAACGCAATGCATGATTTATCTTTCTATTTGCTCTTGCTGTCCATGTCTGTTTAACATGGTATCAGAGCCATGATGTGTGGCCAGTTTTCCCTGAGCAAATGATTTGAGTTGCCTTGAATAGTGCTGGCCTAGCCTTCATTACCTGCGCTCTGCCTGCCACACTTGCACTGCCTCTGCCATAACGCGTCTGCCCTGACATAATGCGCTGCCTATGCCACACCTGCGCTACCCTGACATATTTATGATTTTTTGTATTCACTGTGACTCCAAACCGTTTCATAACTGCCTTTGATCCCCCGAGATTTCGTGTTAGCGAGTGTAAATTTGTGCTCAGACTGCACAGACAAGAAAACATCAGATTCTGAAAATTTCTTTATGGAGTTGTGCGCCATTTAAATTGTAGCATTTGTAAATACTGGTAAGTCCGCTTATTAGGAGGGCCAATATCGTGAGGCCGTTCATATTTTGTCCAGAACCTGCAAAGATCTCCAGAAAATTCGCGTGCCAAGCCAACTCTGTAATTTCTACTCATAGCCTGGAAAAGCGTTGAGTGCCTGCCTAACATGTAACTCCTATTCTCTCATCCTATCGTATATGTTGGCCTAAGAATTTACGAAAGCGTGAGTTACATTCTTTAATCTCTGCACATATAGTAGAATGGGAAATCGATAGATAAGAAGTAAAAAAAAAAAAAGAGGGACGACATTGAACACGCCTCTGTTAACAATTATAGTTTCAATTACTTTTATTTGAGCTTTCTGCGGATTCAAGTCTCATCATCATACCATCGATGATCAGTTAGTTGGGGAGCGAAAAATTGAGGACAGTGAAAAGCTCGAATGATTCGATTCGGCTCATTTGCTTCCTGACAATGAACAACAACAACGTGATAGACATAGCCAACGCCTTAGGGCAGTTGGAGACTCTCTCAGAGGAAGATCGCCGAGCATTGCGCCGTAGCCGCTTTTCATCTCATCGCCAAGCGTTGTAATAGCCATTCAAAGTTACAGTGTTTGTATGTCTGCGGTATGTATGCCTATGCCGACTTTTATAACACTCGTTTTATCACTTAGCAGAACGTAAAAGTGGGGCACACCACTAGGCAGAAGAAGCCTACTTCGAAAACCTGCCTTTATGTAGATCGATCCCCTAGCTGATCCACTTGGAGGTTCTTTTTCGAAGGTACAGAGAGAGACCAGTAGCTGGCGGATTCTTCCTCCATTCTTGATTGGATACTAGAAGGCTGGCCAACCTGCAATAAGGGTGATAGTTATTATTTTCTTGCAACGTTTATAGCTTTTACAAAACCTTTGCAACCATGCGGCCCGCTCTATTCATATTCAATGCTTTTATGTATATATAAAAAAAAAAAAAAAAAAATAAATAAATATGTTATTAGAAAGTTCGAACCAAATGACATTTGAATCATAGTAGCTCTCCTTTGCACTCAAGCATGGAAGACACGTTAGTAGCTTTAAAAAAAGCCTACTGTTCAATATGTCCCATAGCGCCTTTCAAATGGTTACAAGCAACAAATCTATTTGGAAAAGTCGAACTTTGCACTCTCAATATATCATGGCAAGACGATTATAGGTGCACTGGACATAAATTCATCTGCTTATTGTGATACAATGAAACCTTATGCAACAATTGTTCCTGTCCTTGGATCATAAAAGAGAAGCCATTTCCGCTCTAGCCCTTCTCACACAATAGATTCCAAGCTCACATAACTGTGAAAAATTGGGTTGCTGCAAAATCTTTTCACAGCTACGATTGGCGTTCATGGCATGGGGTAAAGGGCACATATGACAGAAGGCGTAGTAACGGCTTTGAGAGCAAGAGGGCCGCCCCTCTACAGGGTCTGACATCCCGAAATAATTATTCCTCTGAGCAGGGAAGCATTATCGTTGTCATTTCTCTGAATTTGAGTTTTTTGGATGAAATTCTATCGCATAATTCAATTTGGCTATCTACATGCATGTCTGTTTAATTTGATACTGTGCACAAGCTTTCGCTTATAGACAAATGGATGTGCGTCGTTGCAGTTGTATTGTTGAATGGTGAATGCAGTATAACTGGAGTTAACGCTGATAGATGATTTGTAAGTCAAATTTTTTATGACTTGGCACATGCTCAAGCAGATTTTAAGAGCAGTATTGAAGCCAGCTCGAAGAAGATTTGGTGTTGTCCATGGAACAATTTGAAACATCCTCTGAATGAAGTGATTCGTAGAGAAGTAATCAGCATTATGAAGTGAATTTGAAGCATTTTTGAAGACATTTTTGGAAGTCATTTTTTGCAGTTTCTTGTAGAGATTTTGGAGCAGTTTCTTGTAGATATTTTGCATGATTTCCATAGTAGCTAGATGCTCTGAAGTTTGAAGTTGAGGAAAACGCTCATCTTCACATTTATATATATTTTTTTGCATTGGTGATGTTATGCTCCATTTCATTCTTGAAACGAACTGTGGACTATTGATTTACCATGTGCCCAATTGTACCAATGTTTATTGTAGCTTGAGGAGAAATGTTTATTGTAGTTTAACTTGGTAACATCCAGCTTACTCAGGTCCTGCTCCATCAACCATTTTCGCGACATTGTTGCCACTTGATAAGCCCTTACAAGATCTTGTAGTAAGAGTACAATATTATTTTTCTGTTGTTGTTTCTTCAGTTGTGTTTTTTAAGTGACATTGAAGAAAAATGGCCAGACTTGAAGATGCATTAAAGTTATTGAATATCCTAA
>APFE030180472.1:23603-42274 GCA_000404065.3 Pinus taeda | reverse complement strand
TGTTGGACACCTAATCCTAATGGGTTAGTGTGGGAAGCTGAACAGACTAAGTAGTCCAAGGGACCTTGGGATGTGAATCCCAACGGTCACCATATTGTACTATAAATGTACATCTATTGTTAATAAAAAACGCAATGCATGATTTATCTTTCTATTTGCTCTTGCTGTCCATGTCTGTTTAACAAACACCAACTATCATGCCACCACCAAAATGACTCCATATGAAGCAGTTTGTGGTCAAATCCCTCGTTCCCCTAATTCTTATATCAAGGGATGCTCGAAGGTACAAGCAGTGGATCAACTCCTACAGAACGGCACAACCATGCTAGCCCACCTAAGAGAGAATCTTCATCAAGCTCAAAACCGCATGAAGCAATAGGTAGATCAACATTGCTCATAACACCAATTTCAAGAAGGGGATCAGGTATTTTTGAGGCTGCAACCATATAAGCAAACATCACTCAAATTCAAGGGTTGTCAAAAACTATCTCCAAAATTCTATGGACCGTATCAAGTACTTCAGCGCCTTGGGGAAGTTGCCTGCAAGCTAGCTCTGACACCCACTGCAAAAATCCATCCAGTCTTCCATGTCTCATGCCTCAAGAAAGTGATTGGGAACAATCGCAGAATTCAAACCAGTCTACCTAAACTCGATGAAAAAGGGTCAATCTGGATCCAACCTAAACAGGTTCTCGACACACGAGAATGGCACCTGCATGGCTGCATGATCAAAGAAGTCCTCGTCAAGTGAAAAGACACCTCTCCGGAAGATGCAACCTCGGAACTAGCCACTATTCTTCAACAGTTTCCGCAGCTTCAACCTTGGGGACAAGGCTATTCTTATGTGGGAGGGCATGTTAGGGTCCCACCCTAACCACCTTATTTATGTAATAAGATCAAGTCATAGTTATAGTTAAGTAAATAGTCAATAAAGCCCATATTAATAATTGTAAGTGGTTAACCCACATTTAATGAAGGGACCATAGTTAGTTGCAAACGGGCCATGGTATTAGATAGATGGTATTAATAGGAACCATGGTATTACCTCATGGTATTGCATGTATGAATCCTATATAAAGGATAGAGACTCCCCTCGAGGAGCATCGTATCTTAATTTTTATTGAGCTCTGCTCTATTCGAGGTTGCCCCCTCAAAGAGGCAAGTGAACATTGCTTTCTGAATAATAAAATACTTGTTGTTATTTCTCATTGTTCTATGTTCTAGGTATATTTTTTCGCATATTTGGTATTTTGGTATCGTCTTGTAGGTTAAGAGCATAACAATTTGTATCTTCTCATCTTCACCCATTTTATGTTTCAGTGCCGAATTTTCTTGGTTTTTCTTAGATGGAACAACTTCCATATTTGTCATCTCAATACCTTTCTCATCCTTTTCCATATCTTCAAGCACAGAAAATGACTTCATCTCCTTCGATGAATTCGAAATGAATGTATTTTAGTCCCATTAGTTGTGCCTTCGATTGGTAATTGTATTAAATCCAGTTGAAATCATTGACCCACCAGGAGTCTAGTCCTTTCGTTTTGATTCTCATTCATGAAATAGGTAACCATCTTCATGACAAATCCTACATTGGAATGGTACCTGCTCATAATCTTGAGCTTGTATCCAAATTTCACCAAGGTAGCCCAGTTATATAGAATCTAAAATCAATTGTGAGATATTCATATACACTCATAACTGAGCATAAGACTTGTGTCTACCTCTTTTAATAACCTCTAAGACCTTCACAAACCGACCAAGGACCTGACCTATACCTTCAAAAATATCTGGGAGCCAGAATTTGACTAGTAAAGAATATAGCCTTACCCATATTGGAGTGGCTATGAAGTCCTCCTTATCAGTATTGAGACAACGTTCCCAGTACCTTATGTACAACCCAACATTGTTGAGAAAATAAGGCCTTCCCTAAAAAATGCAATCTTTTTCTTCGAGATTTGAAAATATAATAGTGAAGAAGCCTTTGGGACCTAGACAAAGGTCTACATCAACTTTAGGCTACCAAGTTGCTTGTATACATTGTTCTAGCTCCCTTTCTATCGGTTATATATCAATGAAATTACAAATAAACACATGGTCTCACATTCTCTTTCTCTAGGTGTCTAGAAAATTTGTTATAATTATGAACTTTAGGTTTTTGGGGGGTCTGGCTACACATTTTCCCTGCCAACCTTTTTGACATTGATCACCGAGCATAGGAGAGAACTGAGATCTATAAGTTCCTTCATCAACTACCTATTGCAATTCCCCCTCTACATATCTTCATGTCAGGATATTTCAGAAGGAGAGGGAATCCCCTCCCACCTTTTAGGTCATTACTAAATGGAACCCTTTTGCCTCAATCAACAAGTGTATTCTCTAAAGATTCAATATAGTATATGAGTGCATAGAAAAACTAGTAATATCCCTAGCATTTTCAATGTTCAATGAAACTATAATGATTCCTCCTACTCCCAATCACAAAGCCACAGACATTGTCATTCACCCGACTCATTCCAATGACTCGACTTGCAGTAAATGACATAAAAGAAACTATCATTGTTACCCTTGGTCATGTATATCTTTGTGGTATTGCTTTATTTTCACATCCTCACGTGACAATCAAAATATATACTCCTCTCTTCTTCTTTTACAGTTTTGCAAAGTCTAATGTGGCAGTTAAGCTTTATAGCCCTAAAGAGAAATATTACCATATAAATTCATTGTAGTTAAATAAGCATTTTGATTTTTTTCCCAAAGAAATTGAAAGTTGAAGTATTTTGAATGGAAATCATGTTTGCTACAAAATCAACAACTTTGTAGGCAGTTAATTAACAAATAAGTGAGATGTTCAATGCAAATGGGGAGGATATTGATATTTTTTACCATCAATGTTGTTATTAATTTAAATCTATTTGAGAGATAATTAAAGACATCGCACTATTGAAGGTATTTCAAATACAATTAAAGACACTAGATTATTAACAAGTTTTATTTTCATCTAAATCAAATATTCAATTATGTGATAATAATATTCTCTATCAACATGGTTATTAGTTTGAGGGTAGTCTAAGGGTGAAAGCGTGAAGTTGGGTTACACTTTTGTGAGAAACGCCATACAATTAAAGACACTAGATTATTAACAAGTTTTATTTTCATCTAAATCAAATATTCAATTATGTGATAATAATATTCTCTGTCAACATGGTTATTAGTTTGAGGGTAGTCTAAGGGTGAAAGCGTGAAGTTGGGTTACACTTTTGTGAGAAACGCCACCAGAAATTTTCACACTTGCAATTTTTCGGCCTAACTATTTTTTTTTTGGCCGAATTTCTTAAATTTATTTAGCTGACTATTTTACTAATGTTTGGCTAAAAATTTTTCCTTTTAAACTAATGCTGTCTGTCAAACAAAAATTTTTCCAGAGTTAAAAATATCAGCAAAAAAATAGTTACGTTGAACCAACAATTCGGTCGAATAATTGATTCGGGCAAAATGTGTGTTCAACTGAACTATTAGTTTGGCTGAATTATTGATTCGTTTGGAAAAAATAAAAATAATAATAATAATAATAATAAATAAATAGATAAAATAAATAAAATTAATATATATATATATACCACGGACCAGACCCTACCACATATTTTTTGACGCTGTTGATTTGTCATGCGCTGTGAGGTCTGTTGATTTTTCCTATTGATTTGAGCTCAAGCCTTGTTGAGCGTTGTGAACTTGGTTTGAGCCAAAGCCCTGCCGAGCATTGTGATGAAAGTTAATTCAAGTTTTTTGTAATTTAAATTATTTTTTAAGTTTTTTATTTTTTATTTTTGGTAGTTTTTTGCAATTGGAATTTTAATAATGTATTTTTAGTTCCTTTGCAGCTTCGCGCCAAAGGAATTATTTGGTTGCACTTTTCATTGGCAGCTTTCTCAACCTCCTTGTCTAGCCTCCTCCTCGTCCAGCCACCTCACTCAGACAAAGTAATTCTATCAAACCATATTTTTTTTTTTCCATTATTCTATATTCATCAATGGTACATACAAATGAAATTTTTTATTATATCAACCGTATTAATATTTTTAACATAACTATATTAGTATAAATAAAATCACATTTCAATTTTAAGTATTTGACCAACTAGATATTTAGAGATTTTCATTTAATCTAATTATCAATTTGTTGGTCTTTTCTCTATTATCGATTTTATGTGCTAGCTTTGCGAGAACTGTTGAGCTCACTTTAAAGAAATTTGTGGTTCCTAATCTATTCTAATCACCCTTCTGTGAGCCCCTTCAACTTTTGTTTGCATTATTTCTCACTCTCACATGTAATGTAGTATGAAACTACAAGATGTTCTCACTCTCGCATGTAATGTATTAAGCAACTACAAAATGAAATATTTGATCTTTTTCAACTTTTCTGTTGGGATGTTGTGGCTGAGCATTTCCTCACGTATATACTATTTGTTATTTAGGTTCCTTTTTGTGTGACGGGGACTGTCCCTATCTAGTTTCTATCCATATCAAAATGGCATGTTGCTTTAACTTGCATAATACTTTTATATCAGTTTGATGGAAAAATAATATATTTTCGTTAAGAAAGTGGTTTCCAAATTTTATACAAATAATATTCATCAATTTAGCAGGTTGCTCAAATTAATTGGGTGATTATTTTAAAGTAGATTTTATTGAAATTTTTAATTCTAATTCAATAATGTTCTCTATTATCTACTCTTTGTTTTTTGAAAAACATTAAACCTGCTCTAGGGAATTCTAGTGAGTTTTTTTACTCTCCCTGGCCTAGTGTCTCTGGCCCAAATGACGTCTCTACCATAAGTTTCACTATTTTTCATGCATGGAGCTTACTAAGGCTAATAATAGTTTATCCTTATACTTGTCATCGTTATATCGACCTATGAGACACTGCACTATTGACCTTTTTTTTCAATAGAATTTGGATGATGATTGTGAATTATTATAGACTTTCTGAACTTGGAACATTACTGAATGTTAGTGTTGCTGTTGTTGTTGGCATTTCAATTTTCTACAATTCCTTGTTCATATTGATCTTTTATGTTGTATCCTTATTATCTATCTTTGTGATTGTCACTAATTCATCGTCAACCAATTCACCATACAATGTAATTATGTGAATTCAAATTTTGACCAATCCACCAAACAATCAAGTTCTATGAATGCAATTTTTGTCTATGGAGGGATCACTCTTCACTAATGTTTTGTTGAGTTTTTCCATGTTACTTTACAATAAATATTTTATATTTAGAAGAAAGTACAAATTGCTTACTAGTTGTGCTACTAGTTTGAAAAAGTCCACATTTAAAAAGGCAAGGACTTCATTGCTTCAATATGCAGCCCTTAATGACTTGTGGATTTAATTATATTATTCCAATCTGAAAGATAAATAACCACTTCAAGAAAACCACATATATATTATTGAAATTATAGGTGAAAATCCAATTAAGAATATCAAAAGAAATTCACATGCAGTAGTCCAACTATTTGACCACAGGAATTTTTTGTAATAATAAGTTTATTTGTGAGTTCTACACAATCCAAATGCCTTCATTGTTATTCTATTTTTATATTGAAAACACATTCTAAATAATAAAAAAAGCAAACTAATCAAAATTTGTTTAACCCAATTCCAATCAAAAACTCTGAAAGGTAGAATAATTAAATGTTGTCAATAATCCAAAATTGTTGTCGAAGATATTGAATAACCAGAAAATGATTATAATCCATAGAATGTTCCTATGTAGACCCATTATATTGTTCAACAATGGTAGGCAATACATGTCTTTCCATGACCAACCTAATGGAACAATTGTTTATTATACTATATTCATTATATGTGTCCTTCATCGATAACATGCTAGTGATTGGATGGTGATTGTCCACATTCAGTATGAGATAATATGTACCATACATGTCTATATGTACCATAATTTCTTTTTTTTTTATGAATTTAGACACATGAAAAGCTAAGACTATGAAGTGATTTCTAGAAATCTGATTCCAGAGAAAAATATGCTGAAAAAACTTTTCAAAACTTGTAATGGATGGATTATCAGTAATTGTGTTGATGTGTATTAAGAATCTTACTACGAAATTTCCACTTAGTTTGAAAAACATTAAACCCCTCTCGGTTGAGGCACCGCTCGAATTTGTGTTGGTAACCGTAGAAGGTAAACCCAATAAAGACTTGCATAGACCACTCTAAAGTGCCATGTTGAGCCAGAGGAAAAGAGAACCTAGCAAAAAGTGGTACTTGGTTATTAGTCTCAAGAATCGAACTCTTAATTGATCTCACGAAATGAAATTGAAACTCATAAATTTCTTGCATATCTAAATCAAGTATTTAAACCATGTTTAAATTGATTTTTGATAAAATTGTCATTAAAATTGTGCTGCACCTATTGTTGTGTTCATGAGATTGAAGCTAATTAGAGTGTCGACATTACTTCATCATCTATTTTTTGTGTTTTAATTTTATTGTTATTGGGTTGACTTTTTCTACATTGATTTATCTCATACAACAACCTTGATGCTATTTGGTAACACACTTTCCTTGATTTTGTTGTTATATGTTCATTTATGTTTTTTTTTCATTTTGTGCAATCATTAGGGGAATTTTGAGGTCTAAAATGGGTATTCTACGAAAAATGTACAACAAAAATAGACTTTATAAGAACCAATATGATTCAAGATGATGATGTCAACCATGGGGGATGATTCACCATTTTTGGAGTAAAAAGTAAAAAAAAAAAATAATAATAAAAACAATTTTTTCAACTCATACTTTCAACTTATCTCCCTAAGGTTTTACTCAAATTTCAAGTGAGAGTAATCATTGGATGCAAAATTTAATTCTTTATCCAAGGAGTACCCATGTTGCATACGTCCAATGTACCCTGCTACACAAAAAATGAGAAACACATGAAAAAACGTGATTGCAATCACATTTTCATGTATTTCTCATATTTTGTGTAGCAGGGTCCATCGAAAGTGTGCAACATGGGCACTTCTTGGATGAGGAATCAAATTATGTATCCAACAAGTATTGTTTCTAAAAATTTGAGTAAACCCATAGGAATATAAGTTGAAGATACGAGTTGAAAAAATAGTTTTTCTTTTTTTCCCTCTAAAATTTGATGATGTAATCTAATATTATTTTATTATTCCCATTATTATTTTATAATTTCCTTAGGAGGCCCATTTTAGACTTCAAAATTCCCATAACGTCAATTTTGTTTTCTCTATTTGCTCGGAACATGGGTTTATTAGCTTTCTAAGATAAGACATAATACACTTAATTGCAGGTTCTTGTACTTGCTCTTTTCAAGTAGTAGTTTCTTTTTGAGATACATCTTTTACATCCATATTTTGTTGGGTGCATGAGATTGAAGCTAAGTAGAGCGTTGACATTTCTTTGTCATACATTTTTTGTCTTTTAATTTTAATGTTATTGGGTTGAATTTTTCTACATTGATTTATCTCGTATAATAACCTTGATGCTTCTTCATAACATACTTCTTTGCTTTTGTTATTATATGTTCATTCATGTTTCCTTCTTCATTATGTGTAATTCACTTCAAACTTCCCTATTTGCTCAGAACATGAGTCTTATTAGTTCTCTAAGGTGAGGCAAAATACACTTAATTGAAGGTTCTTGTACTTGCTCTTTTAAGGTAGTAGTTTCTTTTAGAGATACATCTTTTTCATTCCTATTTGGTCGGGTGTATGAGGTTGAAGGTAATTAGAGTGTTGGAATTGCTTTATCATCTATTTTTTTTGTTTTTACTTTAATGTTATTGGGTTGCTAATTAGAGTGTTGGTATTTTTTTCATCCATTTTTTGTGTTTTAATTTTAATGTTAATTCCATTGATTTGTTCTACCTTGATTTATCTTGTAGAAAAACCTCAATGCTTCTTGGTAACATAGTTTCCTTGCTTCTGTTGTTATATATTTATTTATGTTTCCTATTGCATTGTGTAATTCACTTCAAGCTTCCCTATTTTCTTTGAACATGGATCGTATTAGCTTTATAAGATGACGTATAATACACTTAATTGAAGGTTCTTGTACTTTCTCTTTTCAAGTAGTAGTTTGCTTTTGAGATACATATTTTTCATTTCTATTTTGGTTGGTGTATGAGATTGAAGCTAATGTTCGCATTGCTTTGTCATCTATTTTTTGTGTTTTAATTTTAATGTTATTGGTTTGACTTGTTCTACATTTATTTATCTCATAGAAAAACCTTTATGCTTTTTGGTAACATACTTCCTTGCTTTTGTTGTTATATGTTCACTATTTAGCCCTGAGAAGTTACACCCAAGTATACCGTGAGAAATCATCAATAAATGTAAGCACATACCTTGCTTTGTTAATGGAAGGATGAGGAAAAGACCCCATGAGATCACTATGGATTAGATCTAGAGGAGATGATGCTCTATGAGTCTTGCTAGTGTCAAATGTTTCTCTAGGATGTTTGCCAATGACACACCGTTCACAAACTCCTTTGGAGAAACTAATATTTGGCAAGCCTTCCACCATCTCATGCTTGCTTAGCTACTCCATATACCTGTAATTTAAGTGATCAAACCTCTCATGCCAAAGCCTACTACTATCATCAGCATGTGTAAGCAATAAGGAGGATTCAGATTCAATAAATTTAGAAAATGTATACAGTCTAGCTCCATTGTTTACCTCACTGGTTGTAATTTTGGAGTTGCTATGTAGGTCATATATGTTCACTGCATCTGGAGTGAATCCACTCTCTTTCTGATGCTGGAATGAGTGATCTGATAAACTGAAAGCAAGTTTATCAAAAGTTTTGGAACATGAAGCACATCTTCAAAGCTTCCGTGTAAAAGTTCCACTCTACCTTTTCCAGTGACCTCAATAAGTGAGTCATCTCCCATGATGATGGGAGGTCCTTTGCATGTATCCAAAGAGAAATAGACTTCCTTTGCAGCAGCCATATGATGTGATGCACCAGAATCTATAATGCATGCATTAGGGGAAGAGTTAATTGCAACTAAATAATGAAAGTTGTTACCTTTCCCATGTGGTGGATCCTCAGTTTTCTTCTTGGCACCCTAAGGGATGTGGTCCCAAAGGTTGTGCTTATGAAGGATTTCTTCGATTTGGTCAATTTTTTTCTTCATGCAAGAGGATTCTGGATGGAATCCTCAGCGACAGTAGGTGAATTTGTCTCCTTTCTTCCCTTTCTCATTTCTGGAGCCAGAGGAGTCATTGAAGGGCTTGGTGTACCCTTCCTTCTTTGGATGGGAATGTGCTTTTCCCTTGTCTTTTTGCTACTGATTTTTCTAATTTGAATAAAATTTGTGATTTATATTGTGCCATCCATCATGCACAACAAGTGCATGTTCTTTTGGAGGTTTGATTTTCCCCATGCCAATGAGTTTATCTTGCTCAAAAATGAGGTACTCCATGCACTCTTTGAGAGAAGGCATAGTGTAGGATTTACTTGTTGTGAGCCTTACTGAATGAAATGTAGACACAAAGACAAAGTATTATGGTCTAAGCTTTGACATAATAGAGAGAACTTGGCAACTCTCCTCCTTGGATTTGTTAATTCCACAACCCTTGAGTTGCAGCAATAGATCATTATATTTGGTGAAGAGGTCTTAAATTCTATCATAGTTACATGGATCAAATGAGAGTAGCTCCACTTCGAGCAGATGTCCTTTCATCTCATCCTGTTTCTCGTAGAGTTCTTCAACCTCTTTCCAAATCTCATTAGGAGTATTGCACGCTGATAGATGAAACTAAAACTATGGGGACATGCACATGCTTATGGATCCGTGGGCCTCATCCATCTGGTTGAGGTACCTGGATTTCTCTATGGCTGAAGTGGGTTCCACTTCTGCAACCATGGTAATCTTGTACAACCCTTTCTAACAAAGGTATCGAGCCATTTGGTCTTTTGATTCATGATAGTTGTATGGTGTTGGGATCGATGGTTTGGGAAATTCCATTTTTCTATCAATCTTCAATCTTGACGCTGTAATACCTGCAAAATAAAGTATTGATGCACCTTTTATCTAGCAACTTGTGGGCTTTGATACCATGTAAATGTGGTAGAAAACCTGCATAGATGAATCTATCTAGTAACGCTTGAACACACAACTTTGCAGAGCGAAAACATTAAAAGAATCGAAAGAACAAAAAAGAATGATTGATTCAAAAAATAGGTTACAATGCTCATGATATAGCATTATTGGGTGAAGATCTCGAGGTAATGCACCATAGTGGTGATCAATGAGAGGATTGAAAACCTACAACAAGTTCTAGAGAGAACTAGCTAGTTCCAAAGTGAAAGGAGGAGCAAATCAGAGAGTAAATCATGCAGAAGAACTAGCCACTTGCGGAGTGAAAGGATGAGCAAATCGGGGAGTAAATCATGTAGAAGAACTAGCCAGTTATGAAGTGAAAGGAGGAGCAAATCAGAGAGTAAATCATGCAGAAAGGATCTTGCAAGTAGTCCCATGCTCTAACTAAGTGTCCGCATGTGCCAGTAATGAAGGTCCTAGGTGTGTAGTACCTCCAACACGTGTCAAACTGTTTTCACTAATAAGAGAAACCCCAAAATGAAACTCTCCCTAGTAGCAGAATACACAAATATTTTTAAAAGTACTTTAAGTATGCATACCACTTTTGATTTGAAGGACTTTATTGGAAGCTTCACTGTGTATTAAAATTTCCAAGGAAAGGTGAAAGTGGTTTTCATTGGTGTTTCTTGAGGTGGTGTCGATGACAAATAGTGGGCGGAGATATCAAAATTCAAGACCACGCTCCCATCGTCGGTGAAACATCACCTCGTCACTAGTGTGTTTTCATCCCTTATTAAAAGTAGGTGTATGTTAGATACATAGAGGAGATAACCCCCGACAAAATACAATTTGGATCACTCTTGATTGAAGTTTTAGTAGTGTTTCGTATTTTTCTTGTTTCGGTTTTTTTTTTAATGAGTTTCAGCACAAGTCTGGGCCTAAGGCATCATCTATGTTTTTGTTTTAAATTTTAAATTTTTAATGAGTTTCAGCCTTAGTCTCCGTCTAAGGAATTTTTATTTATTTATTTTTCTGTGGGGAATTGATGATTTTTTTTTTGTTATTTTTATTTTTTCAAATCGGCGATTTTCACATATTAATTTAGTATTTTGAAATTTGTTTGATATTAGAATTACAAAGAGTTTACTTGTCAAACGTATAATTCTAGCAAGTAATTTTGACTGGAAAAAATGCCTAAAAACTCTCAAAAATTCTAACAGATAGCCTAAACTTTTATATATAGAATGGAAAAAATATATCACTTTAAAAAATTAATGTTCTTAAAAATTGTAATAAATAGCTTGTATTCAAAATTTCAAAGTAAATGAAATAAATATTTTTTTATATTAAATTAATAGTAGAAAATTGGTAATTGGTGTCCAGTAATATGTTCATGTAAAAATAAATATATATTATTTTTAAATTGCTAAATAAATTGTTAATTACATTGTCAAGTCGGGATTTAAAAAAAATACATGTTTAAAAACTGAGAGAAAACTTCAAGGATTTAATTTATTTTTTAAATGTAAAAAATTTGATGAATTATATTAATCGATAAAATGTCAATTTTGTTTGGAAATTTATGGTTTTTAATCTTTTATGCTATGGAATATTTTTATCTTATGAAATTTGAGAAAACCATTTAAAAAAAATTCAAGATTTTTATTTTTTAAACACGTAAATTTAGCCTATGAATGAAATTCAACCACCAAAATACATGCATGCATAATCACCGACCATTATTTTGTGTACCACTAAAAAAGGTACACCGACCATTTCTATGTATTTTCTAATCTTCATTTTAGAATGGATTTTGTCTATATTCTCAACTTCATTCCACATTCTAAATTGAATAATGTGTTATTTGAGAAAAGGAAGAAATGCATGTGAACCACCTCTAAGATAACAAATGTTCTCATATCCATTATTTGGCGTTTTTTGGTATTTATTTCATGTATGTTTATTTATCAGGTTGTTTCTTTATATTTCTTAAAATTTTGAAATTAAAAGAAATAATATTTTGTTTTAATTTTTACTTAATTGTAACATATACATTCTATTTCCATGAAGATTTCACATTAATAGAACCCAAATTCATTATTACTTAGTGAAAAAATATCCAACCTTAACCCTCAACCATAAAATATAAATGTGAACATCAAATTTGAAAATGGAATTTCACCATTGAAAAATCTAGTTGTCACTTTTAGTAACATGAAGACACATCACACATTTTCTTATGTACATTTCTCTAAACGCTTATATCTTCCATTTCCAACACTGAATAGAAAATATTTGATATTTCCCAATAGAGCGTCATGATATTTGAATACCATAAAACTACCTTAGATTAGATACAAATCAGGTGATAGATTTACAAATTTCAATACAAGAAATAATAACCTTTTCTATTGATCCTAGAATTGGTTTACAGGTTCTTATGACAAGGAACTATATTTGTATGGATTGATGCATGACCAAATATTGACCTACCAACCTCGTTGTAATTATAGAAATGTGCAATTGCAATTTCTTAAAGAATTGTTACCCAAAATTATTTTAAGCCACCATGTAAACTACTACATTAGCCAATTACACTAAGAGTAGGTCACAAACTTGTGTAAGATTAATAAAATTCTAAGTATGAATAGTTGAAAGTGTCTCACCTCTTGATAAAGGAGTAACACCTTTTCCCAGATCTTGATAACATTAATTAAACCCAAGTATTTCCACCTCACTAGTAAAAAAATGTTTCTTATAATCTTAGATAACATTAATTAAACCCAATCATATGTTTCCACCTAACTAGTTAGGTTTTGATTTTTTATTTTTAATTTTAAATGATAGAATTATTTAAAATAAAGAACACGTGAACTTTATGATAAACTATATAAATTTTAAAATTTTAAATATTAATATTTATAATTTAAGTATAATATAAACATAATATTATTTAATTTATTTTTTTTGTTGCATTGACTTTGATATGGGATAGAATGTAGGAATTATTATATATCAATTAGAAAATAAAGTTGTAGAATTTTAAAATTTTCAATTTTGAGTATTGTTTTTAATTTTTTAAGTTATAGATTAGAAATGTTTTAAGTTATTAGTAAATAATAGGTAGAAAATTTGTTTATGGAATAACGTTATATTGATGGATTATAGGAAGGTTGGTTAAGTAAGGGTTGTTGATTAAGTGGTAGAATGTTTATATGCATTCAATTTAGATAATGTTCTCTCTTTATGATATTATAGCTGGTAATTTAGTTTTGTGGATGCATATTGTGGCCATTTAAATTCCATGGTTCTAGTTTTTAACAATTTCAAAGTTTGTTTTGAGATTTTCTTTACCTTTATGATATTGAGATTTCTTTTAGTGTTGGTATATAATCTTGGGATTTGATTTCCCCTTTAGATTTTATATTCTTCACTATGGATGTTGGCACTCACTTTGTGGCCTTGTTTCTTTGATTTTGTGGCTATGGTAATCACTAATTCTAGTGCTTGTGTTTCATAATGGATCTAATTGTTTATATGATTTCTTAGGTGTTTGATCTTTGCCTTTGGTGTTTGAATCTCCTATTATTGGTATCAAGATGGATTAGTTTATGTGGTTCTTCCTATACATATGACTTTACCTTTGGCCTTATTGCTATTGTTACTAGGATGTTTGCATGGGCTTAATTGTCCCTCTCACTATCAGTACTAGGATTTTTGCATAGGTTTAATTTAGATGGAGGCTTCATGTTGTGACCCTATGGATTGTAACTTGATTATTATGTGTAATTATATTACATAATTTTCACTATATACACTTTTTCTTTCTTCCTTTTAACACTAAAATTTCCATGCAATTCAATATCTCAAAAAATTGCTGCAATGAAAATGGTAAGAGGAATCTCCAAAGTGAAAAACCAAGTATTGTTCATTTTGAAACCAAATATTATGAACAAAGTCATTAAAATGTCTTAATAAACTGAAATACATAAATTATGAGTAGAGACTACAACCGACAAAGTGATAACATAGTTGCGTTGCAAAACACAACAACTACTTATATAGTAGAAAAGTCGTCTTCAAATAATCTATATACATCCATATAACCAAATAATAAGTTCATATCTCAATAATAGCTATATTGATTTCTACACATACATAATTTGTCATTCAACATGTGCCTCTCCTATTAGGTCAACTCCCATTACAAATATGTTTAAGACCCTATACATTCGACCACATATATACCTCCTACGAGGTTGTGCAACTTGGTTTTGTAGATTTTAGTGGTGGCATTTTGTGTTTGTGGATGTTTGGATTGGCTTTCTGGATTTGATCTTTTATTTTTCATGGCTCATGTTCAATAATTTTTGGATTTCTTCTTTATGGCTTCATCTTTGGCTCTTTGGTTACCAAAATTAAATTGTTTGCCTAAGTTTAGTTTTTATATGAAGGGATAGGAATTTTCCATGTTAGCAATGGTGTGACTGTATTTTTTAAGAATTCAGATATTATGACTATGTATAGTATTATAGTTGACTATTTTGGTTTGAAAAATCATACATATATAATGTAGGAAAATATTCAATAAAAATCAAGTAATTTACCATTAAACTTGTAAGTTTTTTTGCTAATATAATCAATTTAATGACATAAATGTGAAAAATAGGATAATTTTTAACAAGATGGGAAAATATTTTCCTTAGGAACTATCTAAAAATAGCCAATTGGCACTCTTTAATTTTTTTTTAATGATGTTTTCACTGTATGAATGTTTTCATTATATTTGAGACCTCAAGATTTCAAATTAAAAAATATATGACTCTCATATAATAGTTCATTTTTCTCTATGTTATTTGATGAATTGTTTTTTTTAAGTGTGGTGCTAGGATTAAGACAAAACAATAGAATATTAAATGATTATGGTTTTTTTCATGTTCTTTTTTTATTGTTTCGATTTCAATGTTTTCAATATTTAATGACTTTTGGCTTTCTACTAAAGTTTTGTTTTGGTTCTGAGATTTCAATTTCTTTGTCTTTGTCTTTGGATTTCTAGGGTTGTTAGCATCTAGAGAGAGGGTTTGAATTGTCCTGCTCTTTAGATATTTATGGCTATAGCTCCTAATATGCTTCATGTTGTGTCGATGTAATCAACAAACTCATTTTCAAAATGCAAGATAGGTTAAACAATTTGGTTGAAATTTATGCACTAATTTTGCTATTTTTTTAATGAAAAAATATTTTCCTGAGTTAAATTGTGTTTTTCCATTATACATTTCCTTATTGATGTTAGTGCTAAATTTCTATTTAGAAATTGAAATTAATATTGGTGTCTATAATGATCCATAAAAATAATGAGTTGCTCTTTATTTTTTTTACAAATTTTAATGGTTTTTGTTTTTTTTTTTAAATTGATTTAGTTATTTTTTTATATATTATAAGATAGTATAATTTTTATTTTTTTAATTAAAAAAAATTCAAATTACAACTTTAACAGTATTAATAATAAATCAATAAATTATTAGTGATTTCACACTTTCTACCTATTATTATTTTTGTTCAATTATTTATAATATATTAATGATTCTTTTATTTTAAAATTTACTTTCATTTTTATATACTAAAATTTTCCATATATTTTGTACTTATATAATAACACATACTTAATATTTGATATATTGATTGAAAGTGAAAAAAAACTTGTCAACAATGTATGGTGGTGTATTGAAAGTGAAAATAAAACTTGTTAATAATGTATAGTGGTGTCTTAAGTAGTCATTAGATTATCATAAAACTAACTAACAATTGCACCAGATGTTGCAAAGGAAACATCGTAAGGTATAAATTGGAGAAGAATTGTGACATATAAAAATCTATTATGCATTGCATACTTTGTTATTAATTCATCCTCTTGAATCTGACGACCCACATCACTACATATTTTGGGAGCTATGGAGGTGATATCAACATCTTTCCCATTTGCAAATTGTTAGACCACTGGATATACCTCCCTTCATCACATGGTTGGCTGATTGATAGTCCATAACACTTAAATGCGATTCATTGGAATCTCTTCATCTAGAACCCCTTGGGACAAAGGATGTGAGACATTTGAATAGTCGTTATGATGCTCAGATTTTTGTATTTGGAAAAAAGGTGCATAAAAAGTTGGAAGATGCAAAATTATTTGTTGTGGGGGATGGTTCTCTGGGATGTGAGCTTATAAAAAACTTAGCCTCATGGGAGCCAGGGAAATAAAACTATAAAATATGATAACGTTATTAAGAAGAGAAATATTAGTATAAAATTCCTCTTTCAGGATTGGAATATTGGGCAGGCAATGTCAAGAGTGGCAAGATCAACAACCAGGCCAATCAACCCACATTTTCATCTTTAAGAAATGGAGAATCATGTGAGCCCAGATACCAAAAATGTCTTTTCCGATTCCTTCTAGAATGGTGAGGTTGATGTTGAATACGCTGGACAATGTCATTGCCATGTTATATGTAGATTCAAGGTGTGTTTACTTCTAGAATCCATTGCTAGTTTGGAACACTCGGAACTAAGTGTGATGAACAATTGGGATGAACATTAATAACATAACAGATGAACAATATTAATAGCATAACATATGAAAAAGATTGCTTTATTTAAGACAATATCTACTCCAAATACAATATGAATGGAAAATGGTCAATCTAAATTGTTAATTAAATGATTGATAATTTTAAGTCTTATGTATGTAAATTATTTTATAGCAAAATATCGAATTTATTATTATTATTATTAAGAAAGTATCATAGTTGAATAACAATCAATTTGTAAAAAGTCTAAAAAACTATTAAAATTGTTTTTATTTTATACAATAATTATTAAACCATTAATCTCAAAAACTGACATAGAATACACAAAAAATAACAAAAACAAGTGAACTTGCATTAATAATATAATTGTGTTTTACATTCCACAATAGGGTTCAAATAATTATTAATAAATTATTAAAGAAAAAGATCCCGATCAGTATTATTAATCCCCTTTCCATTCTCTTAAATTGTTAGGATAAATATGATTAATGTCCAATCATCATTATTAATCCCCTTTACATTCTCTTGAATTATTAGGATAAAGATGATTAATGTCCACCATGAATGTGTGTGTTAATTATGGTGTTTCCATACCTGTCTCTACATTATTGGATTAATTTTTTCTCTTAACATTCATAGTATATTACTGGTTAGATACACATAACATGAAAAGTTATTCTCTATATTATTAGATTAATTTTATCTCTCAAATTTTATAGTATATTATAGGTTAGCTACAAATAACATGTCTTCTATGTTGTTTAGGGTTGATGGTGAATGTGTTAAATATTCATTGAGGGAATGTCCTTTTTCGAAAGAAGTGCAAAGGGATTTTTGTATAGGAAAATGCGTGGAAAATAGGATGGCCCTTCCTTCCTTGAATTATTCAAGTAGTGTATGGAACACTGTGCTTTAGAAAACGTTAGATCTCTTCCATGTGTGGTGTCTTGAGAAACATGGATTATTATAAATATAATCTTTCATGAGAAACATCAGTTATTATAAATACAATCTTATTTCTAGATAAATCTTTCCCTTCATCAGACATGTTTTATAATATAAATCATATTTATGATGATATTCAATAACTTGCAAAATAAAAGAATGGAAAGAGTAAAGATCCACTTGATATTAGTACATTTAAAGATTTGAGTTTTCTTTGATGGTACTAGCTACGGAAGTCTCATCATTTGAAAGATGTTATATATGTTTGAAACACTTTTATTCATTTAAAAGAGGCATAGGATCAAGGACCAACAATTACACAAAACTTCATTAGTACTAGAAAAAAGAATTAGCAAGGTGGTGGTGAGTGAAGGTTGGTACTTGACTGCATGAAGGGTCCATTGTGGTACAAAAGCATGGCTTTAATTTCATTATTATTGTTTGTGTGTGTGTATGTCTTTAATTTCATTGTTCTTGTTTGTGTGTGTGGGGGGTCTTTAATTTCATTGTTATTATGTGAGTGTGTGTGTGTGTGTTGAATAATGTAGATAATTTATCTTTAATCATGTTAAGAGAATTCACAATAAGGAGGTTATCAACCAATAACAATTTATTATGGTTCTTATTGGACTACATGTGGAAATGAATAAGATGATGACCCCCCTCTTAAGCACTAATTTTTTTGCTCCTAAGCACTAATTTTTTTCCTCCTAAGCACTAATTTTCCTTATAGTTTGAAGATGGGAAGATTAATAATGTTGTTCATAATGGTAAACCTAATATAGTTGTCGAGGAATGTATTATGCTATCTTAAATATGATATTTTATTTTAGATATTTCGTTTTTAAACTTCAAAATCATTATTCTTCATTTAGTACTCATAAGATTTAAGGATTTTTTTTAATACAAAGTCTTTCAAAAGAAAATATATAATGAAAATATTTTTTTAAAACAAATTTTATTTTTCAATTTTGTAATTCCATGCACATACTAATCATTGCTTTTGTCTCCTAAACATTATTTAAAAAAGACAAACAACTTTAAAAAT
>APFE030180472.1:10598-22528 GCA_000404065.3 Pinus taeda | reverse complement strand
ATATTAATATAATAAAATTATTTAAAAACTAAAACTAATAAAAATGAAAAAAATAATGGAAAACGTATATATCGATTTGATCCACTTATTCTTATGAGGGCATTTGACTGCATTTATAAGGACCATCTGAATCAATTTTTCTGAGTTAAGTTTTTTGAGATTTTTTTTGGCAGCAATTCATGTCGAGGCTTTTCGTGAAAAGATAACTAGGTATATGAGGATTTGATTTTTTTTATTCCTTAAGAGGCATCTATAAATGCTAGATTATAAGGAGTATTTGAATTGAAATTTTAAAACACATTTTTGAATATATACATGGGAAAGGTTATTTCATTCACATTTAAAGTAGTAGCACATGATATTAATCGAAATTCAACAATTGCTTTCAAGATTATATAGTCTCTTATGTTAATTTGAATGAAAATACTAAGTTTTCATGGTTTCTTCATAAATCATTATAATTTTCATAAAGTATAATTTACATAAATTCATGTTTATGTTTTTGTGTTATGTGAAAGCGTAATCTATTTTGAATTTGGAATAAGGAGACAAGCCGATGCTTCTAATACCAACTTCAATGGATGTACACAAACTGTGAAAGCTGAAGAAAGCTATAACTTCCTAAGTGGGTGTTCTTGTTTCTGTGATACAGTAGAAAAGGAGCAGAAAAGGAGTTCATGGATCAATCCTGAAACCAAAAAGACTCAACAACACTGCAACTACTTGTTCCCAGATAGGAGACTTCTCTACAACTTTTGTTTGCCCTTTTCTCCATTTCTCTTCTCTAATTGCAGGGGTGTCACCGAACTGAACAAGATACTCAATTTACATCATGTTAATAGGATCCATTCTTTATTTATTTGTGGGATCGAACATATGACCTTCCCTAGATAAATAGGCTATCCTCCCTGGGTTATCAGATGTCAGTCATAGTTAATGCCGATTTTATGAGTTTATGAAACATCGTTCAAGTGAATTTTTAGGAGTATTACATAGTGTGCAAATTTTGCATTGCAGTCACACTTCGTGTTTTTTAATCTTCCTTGTGAATTAGATCTGAATCACACTGAAACAAGTACAACAAGAGTAGTATTTAAAACCAATAGGATTCACTAGAACAAAACTCAAAGAATATGTCAGGCATCAATAGTTCAAGTTTTCTTATCAAATTTCAAAACAAAACAAATTTTACCACAAGAGAGCTCATTCTGAATTGATATGGTTTAGAAAAGGGCACACCATCCCATCCCGTAACACCCTGCAGCTTGCGATTTTCCTGGGCATGCCTATCGAACAAACAGGTTGAACAAAACCGAAGGAAGGCGACCGAAACAGGCGAGACATTACCATGTGGATGAGGTGCAGTCGCACACTTATAGGCGGGCAAGAGGATTACGATGGGCGAGCTAAGAGGGGGCAGTCCCATGAGTTGGGCGGGCCGACCCACCTCTCGAGCAAGCTTTACAATGATGGGTGAGTCGGCTAAGTAACATAACCGAGGGTCGCCCGAGTGGCATGACCCCGCCACCCATCATATATATTAGCGAACGGGTGGAGCCAAACGGAGACATCGAATTAACATTCAGTCATCAATCAAACTCGGAAGTCGAAGTGCGAGGAGCAGGTGGAGGAGAGGCGCAGAACCACAGGTGCAGTTCATGTGCCTACTCGTCTGGCAGACATGACATGAGACTTGGTGGAGAACCATTGAACCAAGGCGATTCGAGTGGAGGGTCGCACGAAGGCGTGCCAGCCTGACGGTCTTGCAAATTTTGGTGAAGGTGAGTTCGGTTGGGAGGCTGCATGAAGGCGTGCCCACCAGATGGTCGTGCAAACTCAGGTGAAGGCGAGTTCGGGTGGAGGGACACATGAAGGCATGCCTGCCCGACAGTCGTGCAAACTCGGGTGAAGGTGAGTTCGGGTGGAGGGCCGCACAAAGGCGCGCTCGCCCAACGGTCGTGTAAGCTTTAGTTGAAGGCAAGTTGGGTGGAGGGCTGCACGAAGGAGTGCCCGCCCAAATGAGTCGTGCATGCCGAGGTGGGTGACATGAACCAACCAAGGCATGGGTGACACGGATGAGGGCGCCCATGCACACGAGTTGGGCAAGCTTGGAAAACCAGTGAAGTGTGGATTGTAAGGTGTGACCATTGTGCAAGGTGTGCACAAGGTGGGTACCCGGTGAGAAAGACAGAAAGCTGGAATTTGTCTAAGTATGAAACTTGGGGTTTCTAAGGTATTTCTTGTATTCTTATAAAAGTGGAAAATATATTGATATCGGGCAGACTCAGATCAGGGAGTTGCCCCTCCCTTTGTACTGTTGCAATTGTTTATATGTGTTAATTACTGTGGATAATGAATGTGTATGGGTGTTCATTAGTATAAAGGCTAATATTAATACTTGGTAACGAAAAATAAATGAAGTATCGAATGTTAAGGCATAGTCCACGAACATAAGTATTGGTGAAAAGAAAGTGTTTGATGGTGCCGCACTTCGCTATAAGTGGTTGAATGACTACTGCTAGTGTAGGGGTGTGACAGTTGGTATCAGAGTTGATTCAGGGTTGAGGAAGCTTGGTGAAGTACAGAGAGGATTGCGGAAGAAGTTGATCCCACTATCACTTCATGACAGTTGGTATCAGAGCAAGGTTGAAAACTTTGATAGGAAGTTTTGTAGAAAACTTGGTGAAGTAACAGTGGAAACATGTGAAGTACAAGTGAAGGAAGCTACTCTCACTGACAAGTGGAATCAAGGGTTGGTTCAATTGTGCAGGTACCTAGTGAATAGTGAAGAAGGTTTAATGGAAAAGATGGTAGGAGAACCTATGGTAGTTGAATCTAGCCATAATGTAGGTGATGTCTTCCGGTACAAAGTGTTGGAACAGGTGAGTAAATGGAGTTCTGACTGGGTTTCGATGAAGGCTGAGAATATGAAGATTCGAGAGAGTTGTTCGGAGCTAAGGAAAGAACTTGAAGAACTCAAGAGCCAATGCGGAATTACGATGGATTATGAACTCAGGAAACTTGATGTGGAGATCCAATGGAATGGTCTTGGTCTTCAAGAACTCTTGGATGAGAGAGTTCACCTTAGGAAGAAAAGTGCCATGGTGGAGACCGAAATCAAGCAGCTTGAGGAGGAAATAAAGAAGAAGCTTCTTGGTAAGAAGGTTGTTGTAATTGAGCAAGATGAGCTCGACTACATTGACAAGCTGGGGACTTACTACCATAACAATCCAGAAGATGTTCGGAAGCTTAGTTCTATGGAAGCAGTCAATGGGCACTTGGTTGGTGCACTTGAGCAGAATGTGATGGAGAACAAGCTTGAAGGAAGTCAAGCTGAGTCAAGATCGAATTTCGTAGAAGAGCTAAGCAAGGAAGCGAAGTACCTTAGGAGGAATGTCAAATTGGAACATAAACCAATAGACACTTCTGAGGCCGAATTCTTGAAGAAGGTTGCTAATGTGAGACACAAGATAAAGTCGACAGAAGGAGGTGATGCCTTGAAGTTGAGTTTTGTGCAGGTGACCGTGAAAGGCAAGAGATTTGTAGCTTTCGTGGATATAGGGGCTACTCATAGCTTCTTAAGCATGAAGGCAGTAAAGTCTTTTGGGAAGAAAGGTGAGATGGAGAAAGAGTAGAGTGCTTTCAAAGTAGTCAACTCGACCATGAAGGTTGTTACTGGTGTGATGGAGAACACTCATGTGAGAGTGGGCTTGTGGATTGGAAAGTTGGACTTGAGGATTGTGAACATGTATGATGATTCTATGGTGCTGGGGCAAGTTTTCATGAAGCTTGCACAAGCCATACCAATGGTGGACCAGGACATTCTCTTGATCATAGCTAAAGGGAGAACTATGTTAGTTCTGATGAATGGAAGGAGTTGCTTGGGGTAGACCGAGGATGAATTCTATGACTTTGTATCCCAAAGATCCAAATATGAAGCATGAGGATGTGGAGCAAAGAGGACTTGGGAGTATGACTCAAACAACGAAGGAAGGGAAGTTGATTGACTTCGATGCAAGAGCGAGGAAGAAGGAAGCAAGTGAGAGGTCAGTCTCACGAATCTTGATGCACCTGGTAGAGACGTCTTCTAATAAAGGTCTTCACAATGGAGTTGCAGATGAAGGGAGTACGAGTACTAATTCAGAAGCAGTGGTTGGAGAATATTATGCAAGTAGAGATCCGACTGGCATAGTGGATTTTTGTAGGTATGCTATGGGCATATATGACTTTCAGTTGATGAAAGACAAGCTTGGTGAGCTTGGGTGTACATGTGAAGAGGTTGAGGCTGTG
This sequence comes from Pinus taeda, assembly GCA_000404065.3. NCBI lineage: Eukaryota > Viridiplantae > Streptophyta > Pinopsida > Pinales > Pinaceae > Pinus > Pinus taeda. The sequence goes on along the minus strand of APFE030180472.1, from coordinate 18,238 downwards.
CATAGATACTTGAGGACACAACACCAATCTAATATATGGGTGGATGAGAGTCAGGGAGGAAACTTCTTGGCCCTCCTTTCTCGATAGACAACCTTGGAGATGGGTTGGTGCAAGGACCTTGATTGGGAGGGGCTGCACCACCTTGACAAGGGGCCTTGGAGGGAGGCTTCTTTATGATAGATTGCAAACTTGGATGAAGATGACCAGATGTTGTGATGAGTCTACTTGGTTGGACAACATGGACAACTAGAGTCATGGACATTAGGATAGAGACATGGAGCATGGCAGTTTATGTAGGGACATTATGCAGTAGCATGTGTAGAGGTGTCACTCATGGGAATTCTATGGAGAGTGTTGGGGCAAAGATGTTGTGCAGCTACTGATGTGACATGGAGAAGTGTGTATAAGCCAATGGAGAGGTTGTACACTCTTGTACAACAAGACCATGGACTCTATGGACATGTTGCAGATGGGATGGAGATTCCATTGACCGGAGCATGGTGATTAGAGCAGATTCTTGATGAGTCCGAGATGTAGTAGAAGTCAGAGAAAGACTGATGATGACATAAGGATGTGCATTCTTATGGTTTGGACATGACAGTTGGATTAGCTACCCAACTAGTTCGAGTCATGAGGGGTACCAGAGTGCAAAGATGTGTTGGCATTATGTTGGAGTATCTTGACGATAGTATTACAGGATGGGACGACACGTGGTGGAGACAGTCATTTTGCATATGTTGCAGGGATGTTTGTGATATTTGGACTGATTGATATCATGGATCAGGGTATGACTGTTTGGATAGTTATCTTGGTGGTAGATGGTTACCAGGGTGAGATATTGTCGAGGATGACAATGATTTCAGGTGGGGGAGAATGTAACACCCTGTGGCTTGCGAGCCACCTGGGCGTTTCCATCGAATGGACGAGTTTAACAAAATTGAAGGAAGGCGACTAAAATGGGTGAGACATTACCATCTGGACGAGGTGCAGTTGCACACTTATATGCAGGTGAGTCATAAACTCATTGCGTGGGCCGACCGGGCAAGAGGATTGCGATGGGTGAGCTAAGAGGGGGCGGTCCCACGAGTTGGGCGGGCCAACCCACCTCTCGGGAAAGCTTTGCAATGATGGGTGATTCGGCCAAGTAACATAACCGAGGGTCAGTCGGGTGGCATGAACCTGCCACCCATCATATATATTGGCGAACAGGTGGAGCCAAACGGAGACATCGAATCAACATTCAGTCATCAATCAAACTCGAAAATCGAAGGGTGAGGAGCAGGTGGAGGAGAGGCGTAGAACCACAGGTGTAGTTCATGTGCCTGCTCGTCGGGCAGACAGGACACGAGACTTGGTGGAGAATCAGTGAACGAAGGCAATTCAGGTGGAGGGTCGCACGAAGGTGCGCCTGCTTGACGATCGTGCAAACTCGGGTGAAGGCGAGTTTAGGTGGGAGGCTACACGAAGGCGCACCCACCCAATGGTCGTGCAAACTCGGGTGAAGGCGAGTTCAAGTGGAGGGCCGCATGAAGGCGCGCCCGCTCGACGGTCGTGCAAACTCGAGTGAAGGTGAGTTTGAGTGGAGGGCAGCACAAAGGTGTGCCTGTCTAAGAGTCGTGCAAGCTTCGGGTGAAGGTGAGTTGGGTGGAGGGCTGCACGAAGGTGCGCCCACCCAAACGAGTCGTGCACACCTAGTTGGGTGACATGAACCAACCAAGGCGTGGGTGACTCAGGTGAGGGCGCCCATGCACACGAAATGGGAAAGCTTGGAAAATTAGTGAAGTGTGGATTGTAAGGTGTGACCACCGTGCAAGGTGTGCATGAGGTGGGTACCCAGTGACAAAGACACAAAGTTGGAATTTGTATAAGTATGAAACTTGGGGTTTCCAAGGTATTACTTGTATTTTTATAAAAGCGGAAAATATATTGATATCAGGCAGACTCATATTAGGGAGTTGCCGCTCACATTATATTGTTGCAATTGTGTATATCTGTTAATTTTTGTGGATAATGAATGTGTATGGGTGTTCATTAGTATAAAGGCTAATATTAATACTTGGTAACAAAAAATAAATTAAGTATCGAATGTTAAGGTGTAGTCTATGAACATAAGTATTGGTGAAAATAAATTTTTTGGTGGTGCGCACCTCACTATAAGTGGTTGAAAGGCTACCGATAGTGTAGGGGCATGAAACATGCCTTCCCTTTCCCTCTGAGAAAAACAAAGATATATTTTTATATCATCTATGGCCATGCATTTTTTACTAGAAGAGAGCTCATTCCAAATTGATATGGTTCAGAAAAGGGCACACCATCTCATCCCTTCCCTTTCCCTCCAAGAAAAACAAAGATATATTTTTATATCATCTGTGGACATGCATTTACTACAACTTCTCTGATGCAAACAATACATAGAATATAACAAATGGGCAGTTCTCATGCCTCTTATCTTAAGAAAAGCTTTCTACTATAAGAAGTATCACTCCATGAATATGGTCGAGAAGCAGTAAATGTTTTCATTTGTTCACGCATCAAAATTAGCTTGTAATGTCATTGCATGTTGCATAATGCTTTGTCACCTCTGCATTAATCAGCAAGCAGAGAATGCGATTAGCTCTTGAGAATTGGAAATTATAATCAATTCAAGGTGAATTTCAATGATTAAAGAAAATTATAACATAAAAACCATGTTGTGATCATTATAACATACCTATACATATAGATGTCCTTCCCATGGTTCAATTATCAGTTACAGAGAAAGCATGCTCTGAGAAAATGGGCAACATGAAACACTACAACATTTGAATTGCTTCGAGCTAACGTCGCTACATCCCATACTCCATGTTCATGTTGTTTCCAAATAGGGAATTACATAGTTTCACACTTGATAACCATCAAGAGTCATCGGTAAGAGCAGTCCATGACTGTGCATTTAATAAAGTTGTAGAACATAATACCTGTGGGCTAAACTGGGTTTGGTCAAGCCAGACCTTGTCTTACCCAGGAAAGATCATAAACCATATTCTTGTAAATAGAAAGTTTAAGGGAACCACATCCATGGTGGTTGTCAAGATAACTAATATAGACTAATAACATAGCAAGAAAATCGTCATTCATTACACACTGAATTTAAAATAAATCCTTATGGTCAGAGTATGGGTATAAGCACAAGGAGAACTAAGTTCCATTACATACAAAAAATTGAACGACAATCTAAAAATATAGAATAAAAACATAGCAAGAAAATCATCATTCATTACACACTAAATTTAAAATAAATCCTTATAGTCACGGTATGGGTATAAGTTGAAGAAGGACTAAGTTCCATTACATACAAAAAATTGAAAGACAATCTAAAAAATCAATTGCATTGTCTAAACTAAAGAAGTTAGGAAATTGTAGTAATCATTCTCGTTGACTGGACTATTAAGAAGAAATTACAGCAGTTAAAACTACCTAAACGTCACTCATTGCTTCGAAAAGGGTGGACACAATTTTTTTGATGTGATTTTTCCGAAAATATTTCTATAATACTGAAAATATGAATTACAGAAGCTTAAATTCGAATAGCTAAACGTCATTGAAGAAGCCATAGCTAAATCTGAAACCCTCCTCCGATAAACTCTTGGGTAGAAATTAAAGAAGGTCCATGCATTAATAAGAGAAAAATAAATAAGTCGTAGACTTGGTGGAAAATTTGTCAACCTAGAAAAAGAAGGGGAACACTTGGTTATTTAGGGGAAGACAATTTCAAACCACCTTCAAATTGTCATTGAGAACCATTCACTCACCTGCAAACAAGAAAACCAGACCAACAAGAGCCACCGATAAGAGTAGTCCCTGACTGTGCATTTAAAAAAAGTGTAGAACATTATACCAGTGGGCTAAACCAAGTTTGGGTAGGCCAGACCATGTCTTACCCGAGAAAGATCACAAACCTTTTTCTTGTATATAGAAAGTTTAAGGGAACAAAATCCATGGTGGTTGTCAAGATAACTAATATAGAATAACAACACAACAAGAAAATCGTCATTCATTACAAACTGAATTTAAATAAATCCTTATAGTCACGGTATGGGTATAAGCAAAAGGAGACCTAAGTTCCATTACATATAGAAAATTGAAAGACAATATGAAAATATCAATTGCATTGTCTAAACTAAAGAGGCTAGGAAAATGTAGTAATCATTCTCCTTGACTCGACTATTAAGAAGAAATTAGAGCAGTTAAAACTACCTAAATGCCATTGAAGCAACCATAGCTAAATTTGAAACCCTCCTCTAAGAAACTCTTGGGTAGAAAATAAACAGGGTCCATGCATTAATAATAGAAAAATAAATAAGCTACAAACTTGGTGGTAAATTTGTCAACTTGGAAAAAGAAAGGGAGCACTTGGTTATTTAGGGGAACACAATTTCAAACCACCTTCAACCTATGATTGAGAACCGTTAACTCACCTGTGAACAAGAAAACAAGATTGACAGGAGCCATCAGTAAGAGTAGTCCCTGACTGTGCATTTAAGAAAATTGTAGAACATTATGCAGGTGGGATAAACCAGGTTTGGGTAGGCCAAACCTTGTCTTACCCGAGAAAGATCACAAACGCTATTCTTGTATATAGCAAGTTTAAGGGAACAAAATCCATGGTGGATGTCAAGATAACTAATATAGAATAACAACATAGAAAGAAGATCATCATTCATTACACACTGAATTTAAATAAATCCTTATAGTCAGGGTATGGGTATAAGCAGCAGGAGAACTAAGTTCCATTACATACAGAAAATTGAAAGACAATATTAAAATGTCAATTGCATTGTCTAAACTAAAGAAGCTATGAAACTGTAATCATCATTCTCCTTGACTAGACTATAAAAAGGAAATTAGAGCAATTAAAACTACCTAAACATCGTTGAAGCATCCATAGCTAAATCTGGAACCCTCCTTTGAGAAACTCTTGGGTAGAAATTAAACAGGCTCCATGCATTAATAACAGAGAAATAAATAAGCCACAGACTTGGTGGAAAACTTGTCAACCTAGAAAAATAAAGAGAGCACTTGGTTATTTAAGGGAAGACAATTTCAAACCACCTTCGAACAGTGATTGAGAACCATTCACTCACCTACGAACAAGAAACCAAGACGGGTCTCATAAGATCTAGATAACTCGTAGAAAAAAGGGGAGGAGAACCACTTTCATAAGAGGCATACATAAAATTGAAAGACAATATGAAAATATCAATTGCATTGTCTAAACTTAAAAAGCTAGGAAACTATAGTAATCATTCTCCTTGACTTCACTATTAAGAAGAAAATAGAGCACTTAAAACTACCTAAACATCGTTGAAGAAGCCATAGCCAAATCTGAAACCCTCCTCCGAGAAACTCTTGGGTAGAAATTAAACAGGGTCCATGCATTAATAACAGAAAAATAAATAAGCCTTAGACTTGGTGGAAAATTTATCAACCTGGAAAAAGAAAGGGAGCACTTGGTTATTAAGAGGAAAACAATTTCAAACCACCTTCGAACTTTGATTGAGAACCGTTCACTCACCTGGGAATAAGAAAACAAGATGGGTCTCATAAGAGCTAGATAACTCATATCAAAAAGGGGAGAAGAACCACTTTCAACAAAGAGAGCAACCGCGAGAGGAAGATGATGATGATGAAGAGCCCTTGTGGATCCAATTACCTGCTAGATGAGAACATAAAGGATCATTTTAGAGACAATAGGTGAGCAAGGTTTCCACTCTTGTAAGCCAAGGGAGAGGGCGAGGATTGGTATCCTCACTCTAGACGTTGGGCAATGTCTTGTTCTCTACTTCAGAAGGTGTCGCATTAGCTGAACCTTAGCTAGGCTTTTCCCTGCTTTCGGGGCAGGCCACAAGTGAGGAAGAGGAAAATCGCCATATGCAGAAGACACTAAGTCAAGAGCCATGCAAGAAAGCCCTTCCTAGGTGCCACGAAGGCCATCTCTGTCAACTACCTAGTTCAACCCTTAATGCCTAGTTCAAAAGAACCTGTAGAAGCACTGCCTTCAGTTTTCGGTGATGTACGCTTAAGAAGATCTCATTAGAGAATTGTAACAGAGTAGTACCAGTTTTTAATCTGATGGTGGAGATGATTTTTATCATTTAACACTTAAATCAAAGGCATACAAAGGGGACAGGTGGCATTGGAGGGTGTTCCTTTCATAGAGAAACGCCTTACGGTGTAATAACCATGTTGATATATATTTGATATATACATGAAGATGTAACTTGTCAATAACTTGATGTCTCTAATTGTCTTCAGATTAACCATGTTGATGGTAAAAATATTCTGTCTTTAGATTAACCATGTTGACATTAAAATTCTTCTCTCTTTTGGAAATTTAACATTTTTGTCGCACTTATCTGTTTGCAAAGTTGTCGATCTTGGAAGCAAAATTACTTTACAATCATTTTTTTATGACAATAAAAAACCAAAGGTATATGGTTTGTTTATTATTTTGGGAGAATGCAAGGAAAAGAAGAAATTTCATTTAACCAAACTTTCTAATATTACTCTTGATCTGAAAATGGGTCTCTTAGGCTTCTTGTCTAACTTACGAGAACCTCTCCCACTTCCAAAGCTTTAAATTTTCCCAAGTCTTAATGATTAACCAATGCGGAAATAAGAAATGTTTTAAAATATGGGTGTCTACTTGTATTTGTTTTCAGCTCGTTATTTACTTTAAAATTTGTTGTTTGTGCTGATATGGGAAGGTACTTAAACTGATATATAAATGCATATAACAATAGTTAAAGTAGCACGAAAAAAAACACATAAGACAAAAATATAATATGGAGTTCACCCAGATATCTTGGGCTACGTCTCCTTGAGCTCTAATCAACTCGATTAGGCTCTCTCAAATTATGGAAATAGTTCTTTTACAAGTGCCTACACTTAAATCCAATGGTTTACACAGGAACATTGGGCTCAGAACACCATCTTATCCCTTGGCTCTTGGAGCTCTTCATCCTTTTAGCTCTGGCTCTTGCTCTAGCTGTGGCTTTGACTTTGACTCTGGCTCTCTATCTCGGGCTCTGGTTCTGGCTCTCAGCGCTCGCTTTTGGTGCACGCTCTGGCTCTTGGCGCTGGTTGTGGCTCGTGGCTCTCTTCTCTAGCTTTTCTAAGCTCTTTCACTTGGCCTTTGCTTGCCTTTGTGAATCGCTCAACCTCCAAGCAACTCCAACAACAATATCCTATTATCAATTGAGCTCTCTGGCTTTTCACTCGACCTCCGAGTGACTCCAAAGACTCTCTGTGCATTCAGTGTTTTCTTTGTTATTCGCCCTCTAATCTCTAATGGCTCTACCTATTACAGTGAGCTCGGCTCTGGTTTTTTGGCTTCTAGGTCTGCTTACTGCTTCCCAGGCTACTCTCTTTTTCTCCCCTCTTTACTCTCTATCTGTTCGTGTCTTAATGTCAATCTGTCTCATGACTATTTGCTTCCTATTCCAGCTCTTCAGATTGCCTACCTCTTGTCCGCTGGAATCCCTTCTTTCGGTTGTTACTGTCATTGCATCACACCTCACAAGGAAGCAGCCACCCATTCCATAACGGATAAGTGTCAGGTTCATCGGAAACACTCGATCGTTTGAAATGGCCATTATTTC
>APFE030180467.1:0-13191 GCA_000404065.3 Pinus taeda | reverse complement strand
ATCCGTGTTGATTTCCCCTGAGCCTAAAAGGATCTCACACTATCAGTGTGAGATTAATTAAAATAGTCACACTGGCCTTAGGATGGAAAAAATGAAGAGAAAACTTCTCTTTGGATCAAAATTTTTGAGTTTTTAACCCATGAAAATGCATTTAATCATTGTTAATGGTGGTTTTGCAAGAGATTTCGACAACATGGACATCGAATGGAAGGAAAATGGCCATGAGGGAGAAGATCACAAGGCTTCCCAAGATCTTGAATGTGTCAATTCTTTGAGGAACTGTGGGCTATTGAAATTCTTCTGAACCCTAAGACTCAGAGCTCAAAACAAGCTACTACACTATTTGATTAGTTTATGGGATGTTTATCAACATATCTTCATCATTGGAGACCAAGAACTAGAGCTGGAAGTAGATGATATCTACTTCATTACCACATTTTCCAGAAAAGGGGGAAGAGTTCAACTCTTCGGAGCTCGTGTTGGAGGTGATAGCACTAATGCCTTAATTAGAAGGCATTAGCCGGGTGCAGAGACAATTGTGAGCGAGAAGGAGAAGATAGGAACCATTAACAACCTCCCTTGAGGACAATCCTACACACCATGGCCCATATAGTTGGGGCGCAGGCTTTGCACAAGATCTTGAAATCGTATTTCTAGTATGTGGTAGACTGCCTTACTCCAATAGTGTTCAACTGGTGTGAGGGGCTACTGGCCAACATGAAGAGGAAACTGACCAAAGGCAAGATGGGAAACTTGAAGTAGTTCGGCTTTGGTTCGATTTCAGTCACTTTCTTTGTGGAGCCTGTGCCCCTATTTTGGTACTAGTGGGTAGAGGTGGAGGATCCAGCTCCACAAGATCCGAGGCTGCTCAGATGGAGTGAGATCATTCCTCATGGAAGAGGGGGTCAGCGGATGCATTTCCCTCAACCGTTTTTTGGTTGGCTGCACTAACAATTGATCGTTGCAGATGACTATTCTTAAGTAGGATGCAGATCTGCCTCTACCACTAGGTGAATAGTGGATTGATGCAGGTAAAACTTGTTTCTGAATTGTTTCAAGTTTTATGAGTTTTTTTCATGTTAAAATGTATGTGAGAGTTTACTTGTGATAAATGTACAGATGTAGGACTAGAAAAGCCTCCTGGCATGTCACCAATTGCACAACGGTTAGCACTTTACCTAGAAGATGCTCCATATGAGGAAGGATCAGATCCTATGGTAGAGATGGAATGAAATATGGAAGTGATCACTCGAGGGATTCCAGAATATGAAAATATAGATGGCGTGCCACTATGATACCAAAGGGATATAGTAGGAGTGTTGTGAGACTGCATCGACTATTAGACCAAGTGATTAGAGCAGTCTCATGCTATCACGAGCATCATGTGGGTGAATATCCTTTCTAGTTGTGTTTTTTGCACTATTGTAAGCTTTGAAAGCCATGTGTCTCGAAACACTTGATTTTGAGTTTTTTATGAACAAACTTTGACAGACGCAATATATATCTATATATATATGTGTGTGTGTGTGTGTGTGTGTGTGTACATATACATATGCATGTTTTTATCTTCTACTTATGTAATTTACAAAATTGATCATATCATGATGATATGATCAATTTTGTAAATTACACAAATGTCTACCAAGAACATAATTTATAATGGATATGTTAATGTATTCAAACTCCGTGGAATGTGTTTATATGTGATATAATCAAAATTTCTTTCCAGTAATCGAACACATAGATACATATGCGAAATTTGTGGATTTCTTACTAAATAATTACTATTCAATTGTAACACAATGAGTTGTGAATCTAACTTAACAACTAAATTTCAAATGCTAAGAGCAACTGCTTCTAATAACAATTCAATAACTTCATTATACTTGGAAATATTATTAGTTGTTTGTCCGAGGCAAATAGCTTGTAAATTTATCAACTTGCTATCAGGGGCAAAGAGTGCCCAAGCTCTGGAGGATACGTTTTGTGTGTTACAACAAGCACCATCAGCAAAACCAACATAATGGTTTGACGACATCTGCAAACCAAGTGGAACACAAGATAAGCAGAAGGAACATGTCTACAAATAAAAAAATCACACCAAAAAATCAAAATTGTACACCAACGAATTCACAAACTAATGTACAAAAGTAATTATACAGAATTCACGCATAATACTTTTTTTAGATAAAACTCGTTGCATGGTTGTGATAATGCATTACCTTCATATTCGACCACCTCATAGGTGCATTTTTGCAAGACACATTTCACGATATATGGCCCATGCCACATAGGTTCGAACTTCTGAGCTCTCAACTTATCGTTGGCTTGATCATACAACAAGACCAAGTCACCCTCAGCAAAAATGTGTGGAGAAATAGTTTGATTAAAATGAGCTTTAACTTGTTTTTTTTATGCTTTGATCACCATCATAGCAATACGAAGGGTCTCGTCAAGCCTCTCAAGATAAAGTAACTGGTCCTCTTTAGGTGAGGTATCAGGGAGTAGTTCGATAGCTAATTTTAATGAATGGATTTCACACTTGGTTGGGAGCATCGCCTCTAAACCGTAAACCAACTAGAATGGAGTTAAACTAGTGGCAAGCCCAAATAACTGATAATATTTTGAGATTTCAATCCTTTTTATGCTTCCCAATGGTTCGCTGAAGTATAGTAATCAAAAAAAATTTAATTTCTTCAACTTGGCCATTGGCCTGTGGATAGTAAGGAGTTGAGCTATCATGGTGAAGACCCAACTGAGTAGTCAACTCTGCCATCATGTACTGATGAAAATGTGATCCGTGATCATTGACAATGGCTTGAGGGACACAAAAATGGTCTATGACATGATTAAAGAGGAACTGAGCAGTAGTGATACCGTTAACATTATATGTAAGCGTCGCCTCAGCCCATTTAGTGAAATAGTCGACAATGACAATGATATAGCATGCCCCCCAGCCAAGTGAGGGTTACATGTCAAGAAATCTATGCCCCATTATAAAATTGGCCAACGGTAATGACTAGGTGTAAGGGTGCTGGTGGGGCACATTATTTGCGGTTATAACTCTAACATTCATGGCACTTTTGAATAGCCAAAATACAACCTTTGAAGATAGAAGGCCAAAAATAATCGGTGTGAAGGATTTTATGAGTAGTGGAATAGCTTGACATGTGACCACCACATGCCCCAGAGTGGCAATCATTCAAGACTCGTCCAACCTCTTCAAGTGTTAGACATCTGCGAAGAACAAAACCAACAATGACTCAGTACAATATATCACTAATAATCCAATAAGGTTGAGACTGATGCTGGATGCGGCGTCGTTTAGATCGAGACAACTCGGATCAAAAGGTTTGGGTTTTAAGATAAAAAATGATATCTACATACCATAGGTTGAGAGTGATGATGAGAAGAAAAGTTTCATTAGGAATCTGCTCAATGGAATCAATGGAGGTGTTTGTGGAAGGAAGGGCACAGATCAATTCGGCAAAAACGAAAATTTTCTTTGATTTGGCAGTAATGAACTCCAAATCAAACTCTTGCAGGATAACAATCCATTTAGAGTATTCCCCCCCCCAAGCAATTGACAAGTCAAAATATAAGTCATGGGGTTACAGTCAGAAATCACTATTGTCTTCCATAGAAGAATGTAATGGAAAAATCGTTTAACATCATGGGCTTCTGCCAAGGAAAGTTTCTCGACATGAGCATATCGAGTTTTAGCGTCAATAAGATTTTGACTCAAATAAGAAAACACATGTTCATTTCCATCATCATCATCTTAGATCAATACCATAGAAATGGTACTATCAGCTGCGGCCAAGTATAGGAAATAATCATGACGATAGTCAGGGGGTTGCAATAAAGGAGCACTGATGAGTGTTTTCTTTATAGCATCGAAATATCATTGGGTAATTTCATCCCAAATGAGTGGGATCCCCTTTCTAAGCAAGTGAGTAAATCCCTTGGTAAGTTCCGCGTAGTTAGGGACAAAGCAATGAAGAAAATTAGCCTTTCATTGCAAACTCTACAATTGGTGTAGTGATGTAGGAGGGGGTAAATTTACAATAGCCTCAACTTTTAGAGGATCTATTCAGATACCTTATTTTGACACAAAAAAACCCAAAATCTGATCAAATTTTATGCAGAAGACACACTTATGTGGATTAAGAAGGATATTATAGTGTCGACAATGCAAAACGATGGTTAGAAGGTGGTCCGGATGGTCACAATGCTTAGCAAAATGAGCTGGTAATTCGTCTAGATAAGGTTGAAAAATGTGTTTAATATCATGAAAAGCATATGAAATTACTCTCTGAAAGGTAGCACCAGCATTTTACAGGCCGAAAGGGAGCTTCTTATAGGCAAAATTCCCCCATGGACAGATGAAAGCGGTCTTGTGTTGATCAGCGGGTAATATATTAATCTAGTTGTAACCACAAAAAACCATCCATAAAAGAAAATATCTCACACGCAGCGCACTCATCAATGATTTGATCAATAAATAAAGTGGGGAAATTATCTTTAGGGCATGCGCAATTGATGTTGCAGTAATCAACACAAACTCGGATTGTTCCTTGCTTTTTAGTAATAGGTACAATATTAGAGACCCAATTTATCAACGAGATAGGGTAAATAAAACCAGCTTTTAGAAGTTTTTCAACTTCTCCCTTAATAGAAACAACCTTCCTGGGATGTACGGGATGAAGCAATTGGCGAACAGGCTTCACACCAGGATACGTGGGTATTTCATGCACCACAATAGCCAGATCAATACCAGTCATTTCCTCATACGACCAAGCGAAGACATCGTGAAAATCGTTGAAAAGGTCAGTGTAAACCCCAATCTCATCAGGAGAATAGGAAACCCCAAAGTGAATGTTCTCAAAAATTCCAAGTTTAATGGAAATGTCAAGTGACATGGTTACAATAATATTTCCCATATTACCTTTGGAGAAAACCTTGTGGACCAGAACATGTGTTTGAAGTGGACGCGTCGGTTATGAGAAACAAAAGCTTTAAGACATGGAGGGATCTCACTTAGTCTTGGAAGAAAATGAGGAACTATGATGGATATTGTTCCAAGGAGTTTTATCAAGAGACATAACCTTAAAAATACTCTCGCCGATGGGGAATATCTCGTTCAAGGGATCCGGAGAATCCCAAGAACCAAGCTAAGGAGATTGTGAATAGGTATCTAGGTTCATACTAAGAACAACATGACTTCATGTTATGTAACCAGCTCACAAAATAGAAGAAAAGATAGATCAACGACTTCAAAATCATCCTCTTTGAGGGGGCAACCTTCTTGACATTACATAAATGAACAATTCTTGGATGATACAAATGAAAAAACCTCATTTCTATATATAAGAGTCTAAGGGGTCACAATATAATTAGAGCCAGCATAACAATAATAATGAAAGGTCACAACAATAACATTAGTTGGTTTCTATGGGGCACAATAATAACAATATGGGGACAACATGGGCACAAAAATAACAATAAGGGACTACAATGACAATAATAATAAGGGAATACACTAGTATTATAGGGACCTAACATGCCCCTCTCCTTCAAAAAAGTGTTGTACTCAACGCTTGAGTAGTTTTGGATGCTTCTATATAAAATTCTCATTTTCCCATGTGGAATCTTCAGTGGGTAAGTTCTTCCACTTGATGCGATACTTTGAAATTGATCGATTTCGTATTTGTTGAGTTCTTGTTTCCATTATTGCTTCAGGTTCTAATATGATTTTTCCTTCCTCGTCAAGTTCTAGAAATATTGTTTAAACAAGGAGCTTGTCAGTTATAACCTTCTTTAAGCATGAAACATGGAAAATTAGGTGCACTCGGGAAGATGGCGGAAGTTCCAATTTGTATGCCATAGTACTAATCTTTTGCAACACCTTGTACGAACCATAATACTTTGGTGATAATTTATTATCCTTCTTAGCTTCTTGAGGGACATTTGTTTGTATGGTTATAGTCATAGAAATACGCAGTCACTTACGTCAAAAATTATTTCCCTGCGATGTTGATCTGCCTGTTTTTTCATTCTATTCTGCGCCAAAGTCAGGTTACCCTTTAAGAGACGGAGAAATTTTTGTTGATTCTCAATGTGATCTTCCACTTATTGAACCGTATAATATATGTTAAATATGATGTGATGGACGGTGGATGATATCCATAAAGTTCCATAAATGGGGTCATTTTTGCTGCAGTATGGAAGGAAGTGTTATACCACCATTCAGCTAGAGGAAACCATTTGACCCATTGTGTTTGTTTATCAGATACAATGAAACAAAGATATCCTTCTAAACATTTGCTCACTGTCTTAGTTTTCCCATCAAACTGAGGATGATAAGATGAGCTATGAGCTAATTGAGTACCCAAACAAGAAAATAATTATGTCCAAAAAATTCCAGTGAAAATAAGATCTCTGTCGCTTACAATAATCTTTGGGTTTCCATGTAGCTTTTGAGTTGTTTCCATAAATGTAGTAGCAACTGTACTGGCTTTAAATGGATGAGATAATGCACAAAAGTGTGCATACTTGATAAGCCTATCAACTGCCACCATGATGGCACACTTTCCTTCGGACTTGGGTAAACCTATGATAAAATCCATTGAAACCTCCTCCCAACATTGACTTGGAATGGATAAAAGTTGTAATAGACCTGGGGTCTTAATTGTCTCAACTTTATTTTGTTGGCAAACCAAACATTCCGCCACAAACTTTTGAATATCAGATTTAAGGCCATCCCAAAAAAATCCTTCTTAACCCTGTGGTAAGTTTTAAAAAATCGTGAATGCCCTCCTAAGGGACAGGTGTGCAATTCTAAAAGGATCTTTTGTTTGAGTTGGGAATTCATACAGAGGTATAAGTGATATTTTTACCATAAAGAATCATTTTTCCAGCTAAATGTATCAGATGTGTTGGGATCTTGCTGCAACTTTTGAAAGAGTTCCCACACTTCTTCGTCATTCTTCCATTCATCCCTTGCTTTGTTTATCCAATCTGATTGGATAATAGAAATGGCACAAAGCAATGCCTCTACATTGTCATCCTTTCTTGAGAGTGCATCTGTAACAACATTTTCCTTCCCTTTCTTGTAGATGATTTCAAAGTCATAACCCAACATCTTTGTGACCCATTTTTGCTACTCTTTTGAAGATAATCTTTGTTCTAAAAATGATTTAAGACTATCATGATCCTCTTTTTATCTTGAAGTGTCTTCCCATTAGGTAAGATCACCATTTCTTAAGTGCATGTAGTATTTACAACATTTCCTTTTCATAAATATCTTTGTGTAAATACCTTCCTTTGATTGGACGACTTTCAAAAGAAATGGGTCTTTCTTCTTGCATTAAAACAACACTAATTCAATTTCCTTAGGCATCACATTGCACAACAAAGGTTTTTGTGAAGTCTGGTGTGGCTATGACCAGTGCTTGGCACATTGCCTCTTTAAGATGTTCAAAGGCTTTCGTTGCTTTTGAACTCCAAGAAAATGCATCTTTCTTCAGTAATGTTGTTAGAGGTGCTACTATTCTACCATAATTCTTAACAAACTTGTGATAATACCCTGTCAAACCAAGAAATCCTCGCAGATGCTTTATGGATGTGGGGATTTTCCATTCTTTAATGGCTTTAATTTTGCTAGGGTCTACCTTAACACCTTCATGAGATACAATATGACCCAAATATTCTACCTCTTGTACTCCAATGAAACATTTGGAGGTTTTTGCATATATTTTTTCTCCTCCAATAGTTTGAGAACTCTATCAACATGTTGAACATGATCCTTCCAAGACTTGTTGTATATTAGTATATCATCAAAAAATACTAACCCAATTTTTCTAAGGAAGGGTTTGAAAATGGAATTCATTAAACATTGAAATGTAGAAGGTGCATTGGTCAAGCCAAAAGGCATGACCAAAAATTCATAATGACCCTCATGAGTTCTAAATGTTGTTTTCAGAATGTCTTCAACCTTCATTCTAATTTGATGATATCCTAAACGAAGGTCCAGCTTGGTGAAGTAAATTGCTCCATGCAATTCATCCAATAATTCATCAGTGATAGGAATGGGAAATTTATCTTTAATAGTGAGCTTGTTGAGCTCCCTATAATCCGGACACATGCACCATGATCCATCCTTCTTGTGCACCAATACTATTGGAGCAGAGAAAGAACTTTGACTAGGTTGAATTATACCAGCCTCTAGAATTTCTACAACCATATGTTCAATTTCACTCTTTTGGGCACAAGGATATTTGTAAGACCTGATGTTTGGAGGAACACTTCCTCGAATCAAATGAATAGCATGATCATGATCATGAATAGGTGGGAGGCCTTTGGGAGTCTCAAATACCTTGGAATGACTATTCAACACTTTTTGGAGATATGGAGAAATAGATGATTTCGATGTGGGAACCTCTAGCAAACATAATTGTGCAATTATGCCACATTGTTCCTTCTTTAGAAGCTTTGTCATGTCATTAAAGCTGATTATATTTCTCGGTTTCCCTATGATACCTCTTAATTCAACTTACTTTCCTTCTGAAAACAAATTCAAGAAAAGTTCTTGAAAATTGAAAGTTACCGTACCCAAAGATTGTAGCCATTGGACTCGTAGGACAACATCAACAGCACCCATTGGAATGGAAAGCATTGGAATATTAAACACATATTCTCCCATGGACAGCTTGATATTATGGAACTTTCTAGAGAAAATTATGGTTCTTCCATTTTCATCCATCACTTGACACTCTAGTGCTAGATATAGGAAGCAATTCAATTCCTTCGCTATCTTACAATGAATAAAATTATGGGTACTACTTGAATCAATCAACACTATTACCTTTTTCTTCTTGATACGTCCTTCTATCTTGATAGTTTGAGGAGTGGTAATTTCAGCCAATGCATTACAAGATATGGTCAGATTCATTTCTTCTTTCTCTAGGTTTCTTTCCTAGTGTGTCTCCTCTTCTTTTGATGTTTCTTGTTCCTTTTATTCTTCCTCTTCACAATCTATGTAAAATAATTTATTCTCAGCACACTTATGACCATTAATGTATTTACTATCACAACTATAACAAAGCCCTTTTTCTCTCTTTTCTTCCAATTATTGTAGTGTCAACCTTGTAGGTTGTGGATGGCTAGGGGCAACAACAATTCCATCTTTATAGTTGTGATTGGTAGGCTTCCTTGTTGCCATTATTTTTCTTTCAATTTTTCATGCCAACCTAAATGCCTTCTCCAATGAATCAGGTTCCCAAAGGCAAACCTCATGTTGGATGTTATCCTTTAAATTCCCTATGAACAAATCAATCCTATGCTCCTCTAGAATATCTTTTACTCTTATATTCAATTTTTGGAAGTACTCAATGTGCTCCACCATTGAACCCTTTTGTTTGAGATTTATCAATTGGCTAAAAAAAGTGTTGTTTTTTTATATCCTCATAATGTGATATCATTTATTTCTTAAAAATTGCCCAAGTGACAATTTGTTTATGAGAGAAAATCCATCGATACCATACAAACTGGTTGGGTTCCAAATATAAAGCTGCGATGCGTACTTTTGTTGTTTTTCACATTATGGATATCAAAATATTGCTCCATATGTAGTATCCATGTTGTGGGATCCTTGCCATCAAACTTCCTCATATCGATCTTTGGAACATGGTGGGTATTCAATCCAATGTTAGAGTCTATTAAATCATGACTAACATTTATTTTTTTCTCATCATGAGTTTCCTCTACTACCTTTTCGCCATTAGGAATCATTTCTTGTAGCAACTTTGCCACACCTCCTTTCAAACCTTCCATGTCTTTCTTAAAATATTTATGTTTACTTCTAAGCCATCCATATTAACTTCCACGCCATTCATCTTAGCTTACATGACTTTCTTTAAACCATCTATCTTAGCTTCTATTACCTTTTGTGAGAGTGAAATTTGTTGCACTTGGTCTCGTAATTTTGATATATCATGTTGCATTTCTTCCTCTTCTTCACGAGTCATGCTAGAGAGTTCAGGTTTCTTACTAGGTGTTTCCATTTTCTTTCTTCGGGGCATCAATTAATGATAATTATGCTTCACTATGCCCTTTGAATTCCTTCAAACTAATTTTTCAAACCAAACTTAAGAAATTTTTTAAAAAGACGACACACCTTTTTTCGCTTTGTAGGAGCTTGATATTAAATCTATTGTATCTATGTAATTTCGGATCTCCAAGATCTGAAATTTTGTCTTGTAGTAGCCCTCTGTGTCCTCTTTCTAACCTCACAAGTCTGATCAATATTGGATTCTCCAAGAAAGAGTTATTCCAAATCTCCCACAATGACTTGATTATAGACTAGTTCAGTAGAGCGAACTTGTACGAAGTGCCACGTGTCCTGGTTTCGATCTTCAGACCAAGAAACGATACCCAAAAAAAAAAATTCCATATTACTTCTATACCATTTTAATAAATTGCAATATGATGCTTAGAGAGAATGTTATGATGATTTTCCCTAGGTCACATGTTTGCGATATAATTATGGATCTTGCAAAAACCATAACTTCCTCGGATCATATCTCTGAAAATATAGCGAGATGAGATCTGAAATTCGTATCCAAGGTTCTTCAATATTTCAGCTCAAATGGGTTTTAATTTCAGATTTTGAAACTTTGTAGAAACAAGGTTATAGCGAAAATTCAACAATGACCTATTTGAAGCATCGAAACCCTAGAATCCAAAGCTTTGATACCAATCGTTATGCAATGAGCTCACAAAATAGAAGAAAAGATAGATCAATGACTTCAAAATCAACCTCTTTGATGAGACAACCTCCTTTACATTACACAAATGAACAACTATTGGATGATACAAATGACAAGACCTCCTTTCTATCTATAGGAGTCTAAGGGGTCACAATATAATTAGAGTCGACATAACAATAATAATGTAAGGGCACAACAATAACAATAGTGGGCTTCTATGGGACACAATAATAGTATGGGGACAACATGGGCACAAAAATAACAGTAAGGGGTGACAATGACAATAATAATAAGGCAATACACTAGTATTATAGGGACCTAACACTTTATGAAGCAAACTCGAAAGCCGTGACAATTTCATGATAAGCTTGTTCCAAGGGACTTAGTGGCATAACGCCACAAAAGAATCAACCTAATCTGAAGAAGGAATGATCCATGGGTTAGTAGAGACAGAGATCATGTTGATCGAGGCAACATGTAGAGGTGGGAGAGAAAAAGTTTCCATTAAAGAAGAATCTTTAAAAAGACTTGCCACCACGCTCTCATATGGAATATCGGTATTTCCCACATATGGGACGTTGACATTCGAGGCATTGGAAGAGAAAAAGGACAATTGATTGACGGTGACAATTTTTCCTTCATGAGGAAAATGGAGCACCCAGAATAAATAGGAAACCACACAAAACATGGTATGGGTCCAACTTCGTCCAAGTAGAACATTGTAGTTCAGATTTGCATCTACAACTTCCACTTCTAGCTCGGGAGTCTTCCCTTCCAAAGTGATGGGAAAACTTGTGAGAATACCATAAGGATGGGAGCCTCTGCCATCAAAGGCCTCCAAGGTGTCTAGGGACTGGTTAAGAGGTGGAGAGCTAATAGATTTCCAACACAAAACCGACATGATGCAGGTAGAGGAACCTTCATCAATGATAGTGTGATAGATTTTCTTTCCTTTTATAATGGCTTGAATAAAAAATGCAATCTGCTAAGGAAGACGAGGAACATGCTTTTCAAGATCGACAGTAATCAAGTTTGAATTAGCAGGATTGATGCCTTCTATAGTAGACAATAATGATTTTCGTTGCGTTGGACATGTTTGGATAACTTAAAAAGAAGACATCACCGAAGGTGCTTGAGCTAAATCTTCGGCAATACTGTAATGTTGAGCAACTCTAGCATTTGGATTATAGGATGACTTCCAAAGCACATCTTTAGGAGGAAATTGGATAACGGATTCATTATTAGGTCTCTCAATATGGAGAGGACCAGAACTTGGTGGGTGGAAGTAGAAGGTATATCAATGGCCTCTTTTTCCACCGTCTTCTTTTGAGGGGTTTGATAATCTTTCGATCGAGTGGCTACAGAGCTAGGAAATGAACCCATCATCATGTAAACCTGAGAACTAGATGAGCTAGAGGATTGTGGATGGTCTACCAACTGAGTCTGTTGAGATGGGAATGGTTCTTTCAAAACAGCCAGAGTCCCTTTCAATAAATGAATCACTTCGGAGCGTCGGGGACAATCCTTGGTATAATGATCTTCCTCACAAATGAGGCAAGAATATTTTAGCTTTCGTTTGGAGGCATCATCAATAGATGACTTAGGAGGATCCTGTTTTGGGGTATCATATTTTTCTTTACCTTTACCCTTCTTCTTACCTTTCGAGGATTTATCTGCCGTGATAGAGTGGATGACATTGACCTCAGAGGTTTTACTAGGATTTGATGGGTTTGTCGAAGGATGACTAGAATTAGTTTTCGAAATAGATTTTTTCTTTGTAGAAGATTTAGTGGAAGTTTAAGATACTGATCCAATTATACCATCAACGAGTGGCACATCGGGAGACTTCGAAGATGCTATATTTGAAGATGACCTTGGAGCATCAGGAAAAATTTCATATAGCATGCCAGATTGGGAATAAACCAAATCCAAATACTGGGCATGGGAAATAGCCTAGTCCTCGGTAACATAGCCACCCATTGCTATATCTACAACTATTTTGTTTATGAATGACTTGGTGAACCATTCGGTCAACAACTCATCAGGGATTTCAAATTTGATGAGGCAACGCCAACGTCTTCATTCATGGATGTGATCATAGATATGGGCCATGGTATCCTCCTTTAGAGATGTGAGAAAATGAGTACCAGATTCATAACGAACCGGCAGCTGGAATGTTGGTTTGTGTTATATTCTTTCTACGACTAACCCACATAGTGAACCGGGGGGTTGGGGGGGTCACAGGGGGGACGGTAGCCCCCCCTTCATTGCGTCGATTGCGCAGCAGGGGAGTCACAGGGGGGACGGTAGCCCCCGCTGTCCAGGGGGTTTGAGGGGGGTGGGTAGCCCCCCTCTACGGGGTCCGAGGCAGCACCCTGGGATTTTTATTTTTTTTTGGACCCTATATTAGGTTGGGCAAACC
>APFE030180461.1:13558-37722 GCA_000404065.3 Pinus taeda | reverse complement strand
AACTTTAAACATGCCATATGTATGTTTAAATACAAAATATGAATAAAACTTCTGAAAAGTTTCGTGCCACCGTGGTTTGTCCACCTGGCAATCCCAGCCCCGAATGCAAGTAAAACTCAGTGTTCTTTGTTTTTCGCTGAAATAGTGATTAAAAATCATCACTGAGTCCTTCCCAGAGGTTTTAAAATTGTGTAATTGCTCCCTGAACCAACAAATTGTGCCAGTTTCCTTCATTTTTTAGAAATCTCGCCCGGCCTATGAGTAAAACCAAAAACCTCCATTTTGAACCCACAAGAACCAAAATGGAGGTGTCGGCAGCTCTGAATATTACTCCACTGAATGCTCCTCACCGTGAATTTGGAATATTTACCTTTGATAGATGAAGATTTCCAAATTAAAGACTTGCATTTTGATGAAATTCCCCTATTGCGCTATTGACGCTGCAGAGACGAATACTCAAAGGGGCATGATCTTATAGGGTTGTGGGAATCCAATCTCCCAAGGTATCTCATTCCTTCAGTCATTTATTTCCCAGAAATCATCCATACTGCCATTCTAACTATGATCTAACTCAAAGAGCTGTAATATCCCCTGACCAGAGTGTTATTTTCCCCATTACTCCCCAAGCTATCAATGTGATGCTCCATTTTGAACTTGGTAAAAACCTCACTCCCTTGTCCATTGGGGAATTGCTTGAAAAATCTACTCGGTTGTCCCCTGAAGAGGTAATCAGAAGATCACATCCTTGGATAAAAAGTCTTAATACTAGTCATAAGATTTGTTTACTCCAAGATTGTTATCAAATCTATTCAAACAGAGGTTAGAAAGAATAACAGCTAAAGAGTATCAGTGGTTAAAGTGTATCAGGTAAAAGTCAGTGAAAGTTAAAACGAAGATACAGAGCAGTCAAAGGTAAACAGTAAAAGTGAATACAAAAGGCAGTAAAATCGTAAAAAGAGATGATAATACTTTCACCAATATTGAGGTTTGTCTAAAGTGAAATTAAAACAGTCAAAAGAGCAAGAAAATAAAAAGATGAAAAAACATAACAAGAAGAAACATTTTTGCAGAAATTGCATATTTTAGTCATAGTTTTACAGAAAATATTGTGATCAATCCAAGATGAATTTGACAAATATGAAGGAGGTTTATGTTCTTAAGAGGGCCATCTACAAAAACCTCTCTCACTTTTCTAACAGCCATTATGGTTTTGGAAATATTAAACAATGTTGGAAAGCACTGTTTGCAGAAAATTTCAGTTTAAGTCATCATTTTGCAGAGAGTATTTTGGCCAATCAAAAATACGTCATACAAAACTGAAGGAGGTTTGTGTTCCTAAGATACCCATATACAAAAACCTATCTCATTGTTTTCACAGTGATTATATAATGAGAGATAAATGTGCATATTTACAGGCCATTTTTCAGACTCTGTAAAACTCTGTTTTACACATATTTTTTACAGAGACTATTATGCATAGCTGGAGAGGAATTTTGGGAAAATGAAAGAGGGTTATCTCACCAACATATTGATATACAATAACCTCTTTCACTTATTACATATATATTACGCATTGAGAAATAAAAAAATATCATTGGACCCCAAGTTTGCAGAATTGTTGGAGCAGATTGCACAAAGAAAGGAAACAGTTAGTGACTTGGATGCCTCATCATCAACTAAGAGTTGGATCAAATTCGAATTCTTCTCTTTTTCATCACCTATCCATAAAAAATAGTGCCAAATAGATGCATTAGTTTGAGTGTCCTTTAATTAAGTTCTATTTATGTAAATATTTGGAGAGATTTGTGAACCAATTTTGATATTTGTTTCAAGATATTTTAGTTTAGAATTGGTATAAATACTCCACTCTTGGAAGAATTGGGGGATTCCATTACTTGGCTGTAACATTGAAACTTCAGAATAAAAGCGCTTGGAGAAATTTTTCGTGGCTTGGCTGGATGAGGATTTAAAGCACAAGACTTGTTGCAGGATTCATGTGTTGGACAACAGTTCAATAAGTGTTTCTACCCTTTCTCTGAAATTTTATATCAGTCTATAATATCATCATATCAATTTATGAATAATTCGCATAAGAGATTGGAACAGAATTCGCTTAATTGTGCTTTGTTTTTATATGTTATTATTCTTGATTTTTTCTTCCAAATTAGTTATAAGCATGAATTCTTAAATGCTCTTGCTTTACTAATATTAAACACATAATACCATCATATCCATTCTTGAATAATTTGCATAAGAGATTCAAACAAAATTTGCTTAATTGTACTCTGTTTCCAATTGTTATTATTCTTGATGTTTTCCTCTAAATTAGTTATAAGCATGAATTCTTAAATGCTCTTGCTTTACTAATTTAAACACTATTGGTTACTATAACAAAGGATTCTTCAGTGCTTTTTGTTTGTAGTCATTTCATTTCTTTCTTTTGGACATGGTGAAAGACTTTTAGTTGCCTTTCATCCCTTCAAATTCATCCCATCCACTTTAAATTTTAAGAATTGTTCTTTGTCTAGCTACCTTGCCCTGTAATACCATCTTGTGCTTAGAATAGAAATCCAGTAAAGCCATCCTTTGACTCCATAGCCCAATGAACTGAAAGCTCTCAATCTTGCCCTTAGTTTGTGGATTCCACCATTTTCCCAAAACAAACTCTTGAATCTATAACTAGCGTAAACCTTCCAAGAACAAGATAAATCATTAAAGAGGAGAGCCCTCTCTGGATGTAGATTGGCTTTGGATATCTGTATCTAAAAGGTTGGTTTGTGGTTACCTCGGGTATACTTTCCTCTCACACAACTTCTAGGAAAACCTGAGCGATAACAAAGGTCATAACATTGGATATAGTTTAGATATTATCAAAATTCCAATAAGATTTTCACCAAAATTTCAATAAGGTTTTCAGTCTCTTAATTAAATAAAAAATTAACCTTAAACCATAGTAAGTAAATGAAAAGTATGTCATACTTCGAAGAGGATGAACTTTTTTAATTTGTATGAAATAATATTTATTTCAGAGAAAAAGTTAATAAAATGCATCATCTTCTTCCATATTTTTTAATTAAAACTAATAAAATGCGTCATCTTCTTCCATATTTTTAAATTAAAACTTAATTAAATTCAGTTATACATTATTGGATGAATTTTGTCTTTGTAGGTTTTAATAACGGATTCATTATTTAGGCAACATGGTTTCAGCTAACCCAACCTAAAAGTCCACATGAAAAACCAAGTGACCAATGGAAAAGATAATTTCCTCAGCCAAAAACTTAAACCCTCATACTTAATTCAATCATTCTAAAGCTCATCTCTGAGCAAAATCTCGTCCCTCGAAAAATGGCAACAAAGGTTCCTCCCAAGCTTGGCATCATCAAGCGAAGACTTAGCATCTTCATCTTCAATGATCTCTTGATTTTCATCTTAAGCTTCCTTACAGTGCTCTCAGAGTCCCCTGCATGCCCCTGAACATGCCATCCTTTTCCCTGTCCTCAACCATCATTGTCTCCTCCTCATCTTGGCCACCTATTTCTTGTTGGTCTCCAGCTTCATCTATGATATCATCGTCAAGAAACCGAGCATTGGGAGCGAACAGGATCCTGTCACAAGGAATGTAAAACCAGTGGTATTTCTCTCCAGAAGAGTGAAAAGGAAATATATTATCATCAGGGTTTATGTTCTTGCTTGGTGATGTGGGGATAATTTTGCTAGACTTGGCCTTGGACAAACGTAGAGTGAGGAATGTCAAGGTCTCTTTTGTGGTGGCAGTGATTCTTCTTTTACAATCATTTATATCATGAGTATGATATTATTTCACATCAAAATTTTGTTTCATTTGAGTTAATCAGGGTTTTGAATATCATATCTAGATTTTTTAGGTCTATTGTTATTTTGGTAAAACATCTATACTTTTATTTTGATTTTATGTTCAAGGCTATGAGACCTCTTCATCCCTCACCATGTTCTTATTCATTGCTCAACCTTCCTTTATTATGTAGTTTTTATTATAAGACTAGGGAAGTATAATAATCGAGAAGTTCTGGGGAATGATAAGCTTAAATCATTGATTAATTTGTCATTTAATTCAACTTTCTAGTAGAGATCTTCCAACACCACCTTGACCTCGAGTGTCTAATTCCCCATTTTGTCGATTGCTGCTCGTCCCTTCCATATGTTGTCGCACAATGTTTTCACCCACTATATGTTGTTGTTGTTCTTCACAATATACAACAGCAATCATGCACTTATCTTCCTCCTCTGAATTTTTCATAACCTCTTGTTTCTCAGGTTCCATTTTTGATAATTCAAGAGTACCACTCTTTAGCTTAGCATGGGAGTGAGTATCTCTTTCAGGGATATTCTCATGATGACTCTGACCTGCCCCCTCCGTAGACATAGATTTTTCTACAATTATGGCATCAACTGTCTCTTGCAGCTGAAACACTAGACGATATACAACCTTCCTTGACTCCTGCACAATGACTTCACACCCTGCACATAAAGAAGAGCATATATTATTTAGTTAAACATAATGCTAAATATCATGTAATAATGAAGGTTTCATGCCCCATTATTAAAGCCAAAGGAAGTCAAAATAAATAGCTGAATGGCATCGAGTCTAAGCAGCAGAGACATGATCTGAGAATTATAATGATCGAGATATTATCTTAGTGTCTCTAAATGTGTTCAGAGTTTGCTTTTCTGGGTGAAGCCCCACCTACCAAATACATAAATGCGAATTTTATTTGTATTCAATTCAACTAAACATTTATCCTCTAGATGATTATGATTTTAAAATATTTACGAGATCTTGTCATCACCAAAAGCCCATAAATTTCTCACCAAGATAGAAGATAAAATTTGGAAGGTCCTTTTTAAAGTATCATGATATGGCCCTCGCCTACATGCTCTGAAGGTGGCATTGGAAATATGGATATTTCCTGCAGCCCATGTCACTTGATCAGATAACATCCAATATCCAGAAAACATACTAGCCAAATAAAGCAAAAGTAAGCTGAAAAATATTGCCTTCATCCGTCCTCAACAAACTGACAATTTATATGAAAAAAAGAGTAACAACGGACTGTTAACTCTGGAAATGATCCGAATGGAAAATGGCATCAACCCATGGTACTCATCCACCCATATTATTCATTGACCCATGGAATTTACCCATGGTATTGTAAATGGCATCCACCTGTGGTATTGTAATGGCATCCACCTGTGAGATATTGATAAATCACCCATGGTATCATTCACCCATAGGAAATTATACCCATGGTATTGTTAAATGCATTCCCCTGGTATATGTAAAATACAACCAATGAGTATTCAATTAACACCCATGGAAAATAAACATCCTAGGGCAATGGTAGCATATTAATCTCTAAGAGAAGAGATAGATAGCAGCTACATGCCTAACTGACACTGTTAAAAGCCTACATATGTAGGCGGACAAAATTGTCCTATTTTACAAAATGAGGAGTCTGAATATACATTATAGATTTTCAGTACAATACCAACGGAGTACAATTACCATGGGTGAAATGATACCATGGGATGGATTTTACAAATACCATGGAGCGGGAGTGCAATGTTACAATACCATGGGATAAATAATCCAATGGAGATGAATGAACCATGGTGGAATTTTACATACAACAGGCGGATGCCAATTTACAATACCACTGGGAAATTCCAATGGGTCAATGAATAATATGGGTGGATGAGTACCATGGGTTGATGCCATTTTCCATTCGGATCAGGAAAAATGCTGACAAGCAGGTTGCATTAATACAATAACTAGGGAAGGAAAACAGAGATACTAAAAATAGTATATATCTTGTCTTGGTCATAGCTAGTTCGTTTGTTAAAACATGTCTTGCAATAACAAAAGCCAGATAGAGACTCATGCTTTAGATCCATACAAGAATTGTTTATTCTGAATCCTGTAAGTTCTAACTCAAATAAAGAATCAAAGAATCATGGCTTAGCACTTGATAAGAGGAGCTAAAACATTTTTTCAGATCAAATGCACATAATTCATAATCGTTTACGCTTTTGACCACCAAAGAGATGCAATGTTGCTCAGTTGCTTTTCTTTCTTCTCCATAGAAAGCCATGCCTCAATAATCAAGAACAATCCATATAATACATCAACAAAGTAGGGTTTGGTTCGTCCAAAAAAATTAGAATCTTCTTTTTCACTTTGGATATATGACTTCCGCATCCAAACAACTTCTCATCACAATGTTTGGTTGATACAAAAAAAATAGGATCTTCCTTTTCATTGTGGATATATACTTCTCCATCCAAACAGCTTCTCATCATAGTCTCCAGGTTTTTTTCGTGGAATATGGTAGAACATCACAACAATGTCTCCTCGGAGACTATAAACACAGATCCATATTTCCTTAATTAGTATAAAAAGGATTAGAAATTTCCTAATTTACTCACTCAAGTCAGAAATTAAGATAAATCATAAATAAAAGGATGTAAAAGTTCACCTACTTTCTTCCAGTTTAGTTGTGACTTTCATGATAGAACTCTAATCTATTGCAGAGCCTGCAACACACTTTTACTTAGTTGTCAACAAGGCCCAGTTTTTCTTGTACAGGTAGTGGTGATTCCCTCAGATCCAGCGCTAACACTTTCCAAAAATAAGACAAGAGGCCTTAGGCAAGGATTTCTGGAAACATTATGAGTGTTAAACATAGAATGATATGTCATCGTTTCCCTCCAATGCATGAAATTATGCTGATGAGATTCGAGTTCACGTGAGAATTGCAGCCTATCAAAAACATGTACATTATATCCCTAGTACAATCTATCATAGCAAATAGTATATTGAAGAATTCTACTAGAATCAACCTTCACTGCCTCAGAGAGATCTCCAAAGGCTTGTGTTTGATTCATATTAGGAAATATGGGTGTCATTGCATCTAAATGATGAAGTGATACCAAGGGTGTTAGTGGGTGAGTGCACAACCAAACTAACTAGTTTCCAAGAAAATCAACCTATTGATTGCAGAAAAATATAAGTCAAAATCCTTGACCATGTATTAAGTTTCTGATTGCAAGTTGTTGGGTCAAGGAAAAGGTATGTTTTCTACTTGGTAATTACTTTATTTCACATTCATCCTTACATGATTATCTCTGTTTATGGATGAAAATAAAGGAAATAATAGCTAAAGTTGGATGAAATCACTTGGTAACAAATTAGATAAATCTAGTACAAAAAACTAACTTTTTACTATCCTTGTGTGCAGAAGACACGGATTAGTCAATAGTCATTCAATCGACAGAGAAGCATCAGGCCGTAAAAGGAAAAAGACAATGTCTAAGGTCAGAAAGGTAGCGACAGACTAGACATACCAATGCTATTTCATGATATAATCAGATTATGTATTGTGAAATCCTCAGAATCCCCTCATCCTAAGGATTCACTTTTATCTAGTTTACTCTTTTAATGTTACATATAAGGCTGAAAGGAAAACAAGAAAGGAGTTCAAACTTTCATACTTTGTAATTATCCTTTTTGAGACATATAATACTTTTATCTCAGTGATGTTGTAATCTTGTTACTTATATTAGTGAAGAAAGACTGTGTTTGATCCATACTTATATTCTCAATATTTCTTAGCGGAGACTTCTAGAAACTGTGGGCTTGGTCTAGAGAATTTCTATTGCTTTCCTGTGTTATAATCTTTTCTACTTAGTCTTTACTGATTTTTAATGTTCAATTAATAGCATTGCACTTATTGTGAAGATTAGCGATTCTGATTCATACTATTGTTCATTTAGATTCAGACTTAGCCGTGTGACATATCTGAGTAATGCTTTGATTGGATTGGCTATGTTAGTTTCAATAGTAGATCATTGTTCATTCTGAGTTATGTTATCATAGATCTTAGAGATAGCATTAATTGATTTCCATATTATTTTTATATACATCATTTGTTGTTTAGAGATCATTTATTATTATATGCTTGATTACCATTCAATTAGGATTTGTCATTCAATTGAGATTGTTGCTTAATTAGGAGTTGTTGTTCAATTTAGATTTGCTATAGATTATCATTGTTCTTTAGTTGGTATAGTTATCTTTCTTGAATGAGTGAGTTAGTTTTAATTCTATTTGGATATTTTTGAGTGTGATTCTTAGCATTTGCATTCAGATTCATTTGATTCTGGAATAAGTTAAACAAAATTACAGAGTGTGTTAAGAGTTATTTCAGAGTTATTTCTTTCAAAATTGTGTGGATTGAGTTGAAGAGATAGTTATTTGTGATTCTAATGATTTACCATTAGATAAACACTGAATTCACTGTATATATTGTGTTGACACTCTTGAGATAAAAAGACTTACCTTGAGTTGACAATTAATGTAGGAATTACGATTTCTTGTAAAAAGACATCTTAATGCACCAAAATTTTAGCGCCATTGTCGGGGAGAGTGTTTCAAGTGATTTCCTTTTTATCTTGCTGTGAAAGAATTGGGTTTTAAAAACGGAAGGTAAGAACCTGCATATCTAACAAGTAAAAATCTTGCTTACCAACCCACTTTTCAGCAAAAGCTTAGAGGTTAAATAGGAATTGGTTTTTATGAATGACTAGGAATAAAAAGATAGAAAAAGAGTAGAACCACCCACCTAAATCGGCAAAACCCAAAGGATCGGTGAACCTTGGGATAATGACCTTTATAGATGAAATCATAAGAAAAGTAGAGTCTCAAGTGTCAGTAGGATTCTAACCAGTATCTAGAAAAAGTCCTACTATAATCAATCAAGCAGCAAGCTCACCACTTGCAGCTTACACTAAGATTCAAAGCCAAATTAGAGGATCTAAATAGAGTCTTCAAGCTACAACAAGTTTACATTCTGATCCTCTACAAGAGGGAAAATCTTGTAGCTTAAGAGAAGGAAAAGGAGAAACCAGTGGGATAGCTAAGGTAGAACCACATCTGTCTAAAGAGGGGTCTCCTGTGATCCCAGATCTAGGTAGTCCTGCAAAGCCAACTCGGGTTGCTAATCCTTCGCTTACTCAAAAAGCACCCCCTAAAATTCCTTAAGGTTATTGGCACAACTTTGATCAAATGGCAAACCAGTCACCTCAAGGTTAAATGTCAACATTAGGTTATCCCATAGTCGATCAAGTGGTCAACACCACCATGAAGGCCATTCCTCTGCAGAGCATTCCAACTTTTCACAGGTTCATCACCGAGGATCCTGATGCCTTCTTGTTTGAGTTTGATGTCCTCTACAGAGGATATGACTACACCACTAACCTCCAAATGCTAATTCTATTCCCTTCTACTCTGAAAGGATTAGCCTTAACATGGTTCATGGGTCTGGGTGGGTGAACTATTAATTCTTGGGACAATATGAAAATCTCTTCCTCACAAGATACTAGGACTTTTCCAAGACTAGGGAGCTAAAAGATGAAATTTTTAGATGATTGCAAAAGATAATGAAACACTAGAAGAATATGTAGAGCGATTTAATTATAATTTGTAGAGGTCTCCACACACCACCTTACCTAAAGAAGTCCTAAGAGCTATCTTAATTAAAGGAATGAAAGAGGAATGGTCAGAAACTTTAAATTTAATGGGGAAATGAGATATTTCTTTGGAAGATTATGATGAAATCGTTCACTTGTGTATCAGGTTTTCGCAAGGAAACACATGCACAAGAGTAGGAAGCTGAGATCCCATGAGCAGGGGAAGTAAACCACACAGTGGAGGCATAACATGGATGAAAATCTATAACCTTTGATGAGCCTCATCATTGGGTAATTATATGGGCCTTAGTTCACCTCCTAGTCTAGTCAGACCAACTATTCTCACAACGTATTGCATACTTTTGATTATATTTTGTTTACCAGATGAGTTAGAGTTGGATATTTTGCTTTATGGTCTAATGTGCATTTAATGCAGGATTAAAGGATAAAAGAAAGGAATTTTGGCAAAGACCTTGGTCACAACTCGAATGGGACAAGGGAGAGGAATTATATGAGGTAAATCCTCCTCATTTACTACCCCTCCATTCGAATATTCCTCCACCAGCTCGGAGTGAAAACAACCAAATCATGAGGACTAGAAGGCAGTCGAGCAAGTAAAAGTCAAAGCACCAGTTTATCTCAAAGTTTGGGAGCCTAGCCTCCCTAATTTTAAGGAAGTCGTTGGAGACTTAAGAGATAGAAGTAGAGAGGCCTAGGACCTTAGTAGGATTCAGATTTTTGATTGCAAAACTCTACTCTACTTTTGGGCTACAAGACTTGTGACAGTTTTTGACGTAATCCATTGTTTTGATAATAAGAATGAGTTTTGTTTTGAGCTAGCATTGAGTTAGCTCAGAGGACTGAAGCTCTTGGGTTAGGGCCCAACCCTAGTAGCCAAGGCTCCTCTTTATTGTACATGTATGTTAGCATGGATTCATAGTTGGATTGTTCGTTTTCTTAAGTAGTTGTATTTCCATTACAACAATGTAGATTAGATTGGTTGTATGTTAGTTTTCTTCCATTTGTGCCTTATTTTAGTTAGTAGGTTAGCAAGGAGAAAAAGGATCACCACAAGGTTGTCAGCCAATTCCTCGGCCTCACTTCCTCCCTCTAGGATCATGACTTGAGGAGGAGACCCTTCAGCAGCCCCAAAAACATAGATTTCTAGTTCTTACGTGAGATTTGGAGTTTGTTGTCTTGATTCAAAATTTGGTTCATTTCATTGCCATCTTTTTCGATTATTCTATTCTTGCAATAAGATCTCACTCATGTTCTCATTTCCTTCAACACTTTCTTCATGCATAATATTGGCAATTGATTCATGCTTTTCTAGTTTATGAAGATGTATCTTGTTGCATAGTTCTTGAAAGACACGCATGTTTTAAGCACTGCAAGTAATTTAGGAGGAGGTCTAGACTTCATCACCAGCATCCATATTCCACCTCATCAACCTTAACCATCTCTTGTTCCACCATCACCCTCACTAGTTTTTTTGTCCTTTTTCATTGACATTCCCCTAGACACATTGAGTGGATTTAGCCATCTCTTCTCCTGGATATTGACTCTTGAGTGTTCCTAGACCTTCTAACACCCTATCCCAATCATCACACACCTTTATCCATTTTCCCAACACCTCCAACTCCTCATAATTAGCTCTTAGTTGTACCCTGTAGGTTTTTTGTAATTCATATTGGTTTTCTTGAAACAACCTGTTTTGAGGTTGAATTGATGGGGCACCTCTAGGAAGTCACAAAATCCTCCTAGGACCCTTCCAAACCATCCAATCACTCCATAAACCTTCTTTCCATCCTCAAACACCTTCCATCCACCTGTCACATCCAAAAGAACAATTAAATTGCATGCTTGATTTTACCAAAAAACCCAAAAAAAAGTGAAAACAAATTTACTTTAGTTTTCTTACTTACACATTAGTATGGTTTGATGCTCTTTACTTCTGCAACTTAGATAGCAGCATTAGGTTAGTGTTGATTTAGAAATTCTGCTTAGCATAGCTATTCAAATGGTTAATTAGGATATGGTGTGATTTAGCATTACATGTTGTTTTCCCCATTACTGTAGTAGAGTAGCTCCCTTAGAATAGATTTTATCTTCTTCCATCAAAGAATAAAGCTTCAACTGATTCGATAGAGGTCTGGCTTGGAACCCCTGGGGTCTCTCGCCACATGAGCAATGACAATATGCAGGACCTTCACTTTTACTTATGCATATAGCACTGTGACCTCTAAGTTTGTAAAAAAAAACGGGTTGATAAGTAAAGCTAGTAGTCTAAGACTTGCAGCATCCTTGCTACAATATTGGTGCTCATCACTTTTTGGTGTCATTGCCAAGGAGGTGTATGAGTAGAATGTGATTACTGCTTTATTTTCTTCTACTTCTTCTCTTCAATTTTTTGTCATTAGCTTATTTCTATAAAAGTAATCTAGTAGCTTCCTTTCTTTCATCTTTCATTATCTACTTTCCTTTCTGCTCTGCAAGTAGACTTTCAATTCGGCAAGTAGCTTCTTCATTCTATCAGTGATTTTTCATTCAATCAATAGTTTTATTTCTACGAATTACTTTCTAGCTTAAAAAAAATTTACAAAAACCAACCCAAAAATATTTCCTTTCATGACACGTAAGAATAGGGAAAATTTGGGGAAATTCTTGCCAAATACCCCCACTGCATCCAACAACCAACCTTCTCTCTATTTCAGTGGTTGTGAAATTGAGGAACCTATAGGTGAGTAACCTAACATATTTGAAGAACCTGTAGGGGAAGAAGAAGAAAAAGAACCCATTCCTACTAAACCATGGTTGAAAACTGAATTGATAGAGGGAATAGAGAGAGAGTTGAGGGTCCCTTCCCCATCAGGGAAACCAACAGGGACACTAAGATGAAGAATATAAGCCCCTCTGCTCTACCTTATTTCCATGGCTTGACCACAGAGGACCCGATACTTTGCTATTTGAGTTTGTTGTTATATGCCAAACCTATGACTATATAGATGATGAGAAAAAATTAAAATTGTTTCCATCTACTCTCAAGGATGCAGCATTGTGTTGGTTCATGGGTTTACTTGGAGATATCATCACAACTTGGTCTCAGATGCAGTAGGATTTTAACAACAAATATTGGGACTAAATTAGGTCAAAGGATACTAAAGAAGAAATTTCTAGGATGACCATGGGCTAGGATAAATCCTTAGAAGACTACGAAGAAAGATTCCAGCTTAGTTGAAAACAAGCCAGGTGCACACTTGACCCCGAGTCACTAAAGTTGGTTCTATTCATAGGGGTATGGGAAGGCCTTTTGGATGCCTTATATTTGTTAGCAGGAGGAGATATCTACCAATTACCCTATGATGATATCAATATTTTATTTAGAAACCATTCTAGGGAAGCCAAGAAAAAGGGGAGGGGTTGTCAACCTATGGCCAATACATCATCTTCCAACTCATCCATTAAGGGAAAAATTGGAAATACGCTGGAAGATTTCAAAAGTGAGATGCTACAAACCCTTGCCTTACAATTAAACACCATGAACATCGAAAGGAAGAAAGAGGAAGCAGAGAGAGCCTTCGCCAATTTTTGTCCTAGATACATGAGGAGGCATCCTAGGAATGAATGTCCATTGAACTGTATTGAAATTTGCTTGGAATGTGAAGAAAACATCTCCACAAATAAGTTCCCTTCTGTACCAGGACTCAAAGTTGTATATCAAGGAGATGAAGGGGTCACCGAGCAGCTTTGCTACATCAACCAAAGGAGACCTCCTGGGCCCAGACCATATTAGCAGGGCATGCAAGGGTCATCCCATGCATATTACAACCCCAACCAAAATGCAAATATACCTTCTTGGGGACACCCTGCTCATTATTCCTTGTCTACACCCCCTCCTTGGTCCTAGACATCTCGGTATAATTCCGAGACAGCCAGCTAGTCATTTCAACCTTGGGCCCAACCACAACCTCAATCGAATACACCATGTTATGCCCCTATACCAATAGGTGTCAAATATCATGATTGACTGGGTTTAGCTCTGAAATATGTACATACCTTTGCTTTTGCAAACGTTTTCTATATTTGTAAAAAATCAAAAAATTAAAAAATGTACAGGGAGTATACCCTAAAAGAAAAATGAAAGGGTAAAAAGAATAAAAGATGGTCAAAAAATCAAAGAAAATGAACCCCATCAAAAAGAAAAGACCAGGAAAGTGTGCAAGTCTAAATGTCACTATTTTTTTACTTTGGTATAATAAAAATTGTGTGTAGCTTGTCACTTATGCCATAATTCATGAATAGTCAAATAGTTTAAACTTGGCTACTTCATTTTTCAATTTCATGTTGTAAAAGTAGAGAATAAAGATCTGACAAAACACTGTAATCTTGGCAGATAAGTAGATAGGTGGAGTGAATAAAAGGAGTTCAACAGTTTAATCTGAGCCCTTGGATGTAATAAGTGTAGACTTAGATAGGCATTGCCATGTAAAAGAAAAGAAAAGTTTGACAAGGGTTTGCGAGTCTAAGTGCACCCTAATAAAGAAGTAAAAATGCTAGGTTAAGTAGGTAGGGTAGGTAGATGATGGTTGCAGAATAACATGTGGTGAAAGATGATGTTCAAATGTGCAAATCTTTTATTTTCATCATGAGGCAAAGGCATGCGGTACATAAAAGACATATTAAGCAAGCAATGTCAGAATAATTAACTCCCCTATTCATTTTCCCTAAATTTTTACTAATTTCCCCTAAGTACCAAGGTATTTATTAAATTAAAGGGGCTCAGAGAATTTCTCTAACTTATGGAGGGATCGAACCCTCAGCCCAATTATTTATAAAGCCTAGGTACTCAAATCATTCATAAAATCATCATACCCATTCATAAATCATTTATTCCTTTGATATGTTTTTCCTAAAGTAAATTCTATTTTACTTAGGAAAATTATAATATTTTCCATAAAAACCCTTTTTCACTTTAAGCCTAAGTTTGAATACACACATCAAATGTTTTTATACTTTGCGCTTTCTGTTCATTATGTCATATTGACTATTAACTTGTACTAATTTATAAATCCCTTATAAAATTGACCCATTCCCCTGGTTAAATTATAACCATAATACATTTAAAAAAGGGACTAATGAGTTAATCAGTAACGTATTAAGAACCCCAATCCCCTGCTACATAAAAACAGGATTAATTAACCCTCATGGTGAATTAATAGCCTCACTAGCAATCATGTCGCTCCCGATATGATTATATAATCTTTAATTATATCGGGCATGCCTATATAAACCTCCGCCACTTCATAACCCTGACAATCATCCGATCGAGTCCCTGAGATCTAATGGCTATTATACATATCACACCACCTTTTGTGACCGCACGTTAGTGTGCGATCACAAAGCGGTTTCATGAAAAATACCCCTACCACGCATCAACCGTTCTATGGAATCGCTGGCTCAAGGCTAAATACCACTTGCCCTCCAAAAGCGGTGTGATAGATCCTGCTTACTGCCTGCCTGCCATGCAACAAACCATCTACTGTTCAGGTCATGCCATATTTTGAAAGTTTGCCCATTAAAGTTCAAAACCCAAGAACCCAGGTTTTCTCGCCCTTCGCCCATTCTACTATGTAAACTTATGAAACCCTTTTGCTCGACTTCATGCCTCTGTTAACTGATTCAAGCATGGTTTACCTCTCAAAAATCATTTTGGACTCACTCCACAAACCGCTCAGGTTCAAATGAAACATTTTCGACCTCCTCTGCAAACCAATGCTTTCATAACAATTTGTTTTGTTTTACAGGTGATCAATAGACCACAACCTTGGATAAACAAGTCTTAATACTAGTCATAAGACCTGTTTGCTCCAAGATTGTTATCAAGACTATTCAAAGAGAGATGGAAAATAAATCATACAGTTAAAAGACGAGAAAAGGAAACATGAAATTAAATGATTTACTGTTGAGATAGATAGTAAAAAGCTAAAATATACAGTAA
This sequence comes from Pinus taeda, assembly GCA_000404065.3. Classification (NCBI taxonomy): domain Eukaryota; kingdom Viridiplantae; phylum Streptophyta; class Pinopsida; order Pinales; family Pinaceae; genus Pinus; species Pinus taeda. Next base: position 22,217 of record APFE030180461.1, on the reverse strand, counting down.
AGGTAAAAGGACACAATAAAGAATAGTCAAAGTGTACCAGGGTTAAAGAGTATCAGATTGAAGACCAAGTCAATTAAATCAGCTACCATGAAGATAAACAACAAAGAAGACAGTTACAAAGCATAACATACAAATTCATGTCAAAGTGATGACAGATGAAAAAGAAAAGCGGTAAAAGTAAAAAGTAAACAGTAAATAGTAAAAGTAAACATGAAGACATTAAGGGTTAAACAAAGATGAAAATACTTTCACAAGATACAATGAAGTTTATCCAAAGTAAAAATGAAAAACAGTTGAAAGGAATTCACTGTTAAAAGATGAAATCAGAGCAGAAATGGTACATTCTTTAGAAATTTTCTGTTTGAGTCATAGTTTTACAAAAACTATTATGGCCAATCCAAGAAGTATTTTATGAAATTGGAGGAGGTTCTTGTTCCTAACAGGGTAATCTAAAAAAAAAGATCTCTCTTTTTAGACTGGTATTACCAAAAGGGAGATAAGTGCATGTATTCACAACCTATTTTTTAGTTTGTGCAAAGTACCCTTTTTGACATCTTTTTACAAAGAATATTGTGAACAGTTGGAGCTGTATTTTGGGAAACCGAGAGAGGTTTATCTAAAAAACATTCTTATCTATAATAACCTCTTGATATTTTTACATATCTATCTCGGATTGAGATATAAAAGCATATCATTGGGTACTAAGTTTGCAGAATTGCTGGGGTAGAATGCACAAAGGAAGGATGCAGTTAGTGACTTGAATGCCTCATCATCAACTAAAAGTTGTTATCAAATTTTAATTTGTCTTCTTTTTCACCATAAATCCATAAAAATAGTGCCAAATAGATTCATTAGTTTTGAACGTCCTGCATTTAAGTTCTATTATTGTAAAATAGTTAGAGATATTTGTAAGCCAATCTTGATATTTTTTCAAGATATTTCAATATAGAAACTGTATAAATACTTCTTCATTTTAAGTATTTTGGGTGGATTCTTAGACATTTCTATAAAACTGATTACTTTGGAATAAAGTGTTGTTGGACAAACTCTTGTATGGTTGGCTGGAGGAAGGATTAATACAAAGGACTTTTCTTAGGATTCATGTGCAAAACACCCAGCAAATAAGTATTTTATACCCCATGTGTTATTGTTTTCTTGTTTAATATTTCAATTATGTTCCATATCTGAATATTAAAACGAAAAAGTATAATTCAGAAAGTGCTTAAGTGCAATCTGTTTTCAATCGTTTTTATTCTTAATGTTTTCCTCTAAACTATCATAGGCAAGGAATTCTTAATTGCTCCTACTTCTTAGTTTATCATTTAGATCATTTAGTGAAAAATCCTTAATTGATTTTTATTAGTGATCATTTCAATTAGCTTTTCTCAAAACATGTGGAAGGATTCTTAATTACCCTTCTTCCCTTTTGAGCCCATCCCATCCTTTCAAGTTATTATTTGCTCCTTGTTTTAGCGATCTTGCCCTGTGAAGATATCCTTTGTTGAAAAACCAAATCCAGTTGAGCCATCTTTTGTTTACTCCATTAGTCCAATGGCCTGAAATATTTAGTTCTACCCATCTACTATTGAATTTCACCACCAAACCAAATCAAAATCCCAAAGCTTTCATAACTAGCCTAAAACCTTATAAAACAAAGCTAAAACTTAAAGAGAGAGCCCTCTCTGAGTACAGATTGGTTAGATTCTGTAGTTAAAAGATTGGTTTGTGGTTACCTCAGAAATTTATTTCTTTAACATTGAGAAAATTCTGAGTGATAACACACCACTCCAGTGGTGGAGGCTCCAATACAATAATTCTCCAACCCTATTACCTCTACCACCTACCCAACCACAACTGCTACACTCTACTCCACCCAAGCAACCCCAGATGCCTTCCCAACCAAATTCGAACCTGAACAATAGGAAGGCTCAACAAGTATACAGTGGAGAGACATCATATCTAGCTTATACTATAGAAATCTAGGAGATCAACCTAAGATCTGGGAGAATTCTCCCAGATAACCAACCTCCCCATCCACATAGGGAGGTTGAGGAAGAAAGAGAGGAAAGAATCCTTAAATTAAATCCACCCTTTCCTGAGATATTAGCCCAACCACTCTAGCCTACCCCAGAAGAAACTAAACTTTTGGGAGAATTGAAAAATCTATGTGTAAAGATCCCCCTTCTCCATGCAATTAAAGATGTTCCCATTTACAATAAGTTGATTAAGGAGAAAGTCTTCAAGCATCCAGGAAGAAGAAAAAGGGATGCCCCTACCATTAATGTCATTGAGTAGTTGTCTGACGTAATGCTGGGGTAGGTAATATGTTGAAAATATTTGGACCCTCGAAGCCCTGTAGTAGATGTGCACATCAATGACACCAGCAACCCACACACTCTGATCAATCTTAGGGCTCCCATTAATGTGATGACCAAGGAAACCATGCTCAAGCTCAACCTCCAAGGGTCATTAAGGAAGACAACAGTTCTGCAACTTGCAAACCATTGCACAATCACCCTTGAGGGAATTGTGGAGGATATGATGGTAACTATTGACTCTTGGGAGTACCTTATAGATTTTCTAGTTCTCTAACCTAAGGCTAAACTTACTGGTTATCCTCTCTTCCTTTGGAGGCCATGGTTGGCCACAGCTGATGCTTATATTAGCTGTAGAGCTAGGAATATGACCATCAATAATGGGAATATGTCAAAATGGTTAGTCTTATAATGTCCTGCTCAATGTTCTCTAGAGTATGATTTACCTTTATGGTTGGAGGAGGAGGAAGAAGATGAGGTTACTTCTGCCCAACTTTATGCTTTGGAAGCACCCATAGGAGGAGGATAGCAAGATGAGAATGACTTAATTGAACACCTACTCCAACGTCCAACTACTGGTTCATTACCATTAAAAGAAGTAAGGGAAACCCAGAACAATCATCTAATTGACTTATGCTTGGCTAATTCCAACCCACTCTGTGTCAAAACCATAGAATTTAGCTTAGAGAAAACCTAGAAGCCTTCGTTTGGAGTTACAAGGAGATGAAAGGAGTACACCCCTCAGCATGTACTCACCACATATACATCAAAGAAGGTTGCAATCTGGTTTGGCAACCACAAAGAATGATGAATCCACCTCTTAAAGATATAGTCAAAAATGAACTATAAAAACTACGAGATGCATAGTTCATTTACCTTATCTGTGACAGTGAGTGGGTCTCTCCTTTAGTGTTAGTTCCCAAGAAAAATGGTAAGTGGAGGATTTGTGTCGATTAGAGCGAGTTGAACAAAGCCACAAAGAAGGATCATTTTCCCCTACCCTTCATCGACCAAGTGCTAGACGGCCTAGCAGGGAAAAAGTTTTTTTCTTTCCTAGATGGATTCAATGGGTACAACGAAATCCAAATCTACCCAGAAGACTAGGATAAGACCACATTCACCTACCCTTATGGTACTTTTTCCTATAGGGTTGTTCCTTTTGGCCTATGCAATGCTCCTGCCACTTTCCAGAGAGCAGTCTTTAGTATTTTCGTTGAATTAGTACATATTGTGGTGGAAATTTATATGGATGATTTTACACCTTATGGATGTGATTTCAAAGAAGCCTTGACTAACCTAGGCAAATTATTGTACAAATGCATTTAAATGACCCTGTCTCTCAGTCCAGAAAAATGTGAATTCTTAATGACTGAAGGGACCATGCTAGGTCATTCAATACCTCAGCAAGGACTACAGGTGGACCCAAACAAAATAGCAATGATCCAAAGGGTCCAACCTCCGAAAAAGTAGAGAGATGTCTGGAGTTTCTTAGGGTTAGATGGATACTACCGAAGGTTCATAAAGGACTTCAGCAAGTTGGCCTCTCCTTTATTTGGGTTGTTGGCCAAATATTCTGAGTTTATATGGTCAAAAAGCTGTCAAGAGGCCTTAGACATTCTAAAGGGTAAGTTAACCACTGCACCAATTCTCCAAGGCCTGAACTGGGCCCTCACTTTTAATTTTCATGTTGATGCCTCACACAAAGCCATAGGAGCAGCCTTAGGTCAGGTAGAGGAGAAACTGTCCTATGCAATCTATTTTATCAGTAAGAACTTGTCAAAGGCTGAGATAAATTATACAATGACCAAAAAGGAACTCTTGGTTGTTGTGGACTCATCAATAAAATTTAGGCATTACATTTTAGGCTATCAAACATTTGTGCATACTGACCATGCTACAATCAAATATTTAATGAAAAAACCAAATGTTAATGCTGGAATTATAAGTTGGTTTCTTTTATTACAACAGTTTAATCTAACCATTGTTGATAAGCATGGTAAAGAAAATGTTGTTGCAGACTTTTTAACTAGCATGAATTTGCCTACAGCTGAAGAAGGAATGGTGGATGCCCAGTTACTAGATGAGCACTTGTTTGTTATTTCAATTCTCTCTCCATGGTTTGCTGATATAGCAAACTATTTGGTATCAGCACAGTTCCCACCAAACTTGCCCTCCAAAGAAAAGAGCAAGATAGTCAAGAAAAGCGCTCCATTCACCTTGATTGGGGGCAAGATTTTCAAACTTGGCCTAGATCAAATATTGAGAAGGTGTGTAAGGGAAGAGGAAGTTTTTGACATCCTTCTAACCTATCATGATGGGCCTTGAGGAGGTCACTTTGCAACAAAGAGAACAACATTCAAAGTGTTACAAGCAGGCTATTATTGGCCCACTCTTCACCAGGATGTGAAAAAGTAGACTAGTCAGTGTGATCGGTACTAGAGGATGGGAAATCCTACTCCAAGAGATGAAATGCCCCTACAACCTCAAGTAACTTTTGAGCCATTTGACAATTCGGGCATGGACATCATTGGCCCTATCAACCCTCCTTCAAAGCAAAAACAATGCGTTATTGTGTACACTGATTATTTGACTAAGTGGGCTGAAACCAAGGAAATTAAGGAATCAACAGAAGAGAAGGTGGCTAAGTTCCTAATGGAGCATGTATTCTACAAATTTGGGTACCCTAGAGAGGTAGTCATAGACCGAGGCAGCCCATTTACCTCCAACATGATTGAAGAATTTCTCATCCATCAAAAAAACAAGCATAGGACCTCCACTTCCTATCATTCACAAGCTAATGGGAAAGTGGAGGTGACCAACAAGGCACTGGGGGGAATCTTAACCAAGGTAGTGAGCAGCAGCAGGAAGGATTGGGAAGAGAGATGAGTTGAGGCCACCTAGGCCTATAATACCACATGGAAGACCACTACTGGATTTACACCCTATGAGTTGGTCTATGGAAAAAGGTTTTGATGTCCATTGAGTTTACTCATAACACATTGAGGATGGAAGCCCAACTAGATTTGGATCTCAGTCATGCATAGAAAGAAAGGTTGTTCCAATTGAATGGCATGGATGAATTCAGAATGCAGGCCCTCCTACATACAAAGATAGTTCATCTTTAGAGGAAGATCTGGCATGATAAACATATTAAGGAGAAGCAATTTCAAGAGGGATATTGGGCATTGTTATATGATTCAGGGTATAAAGACTTCAAGGGAAAGATAAGGACAAGATGGCACAGACCTTATGTGGTGGAGAGATGCCATGATAATGGATTTGTACTATAGATGAAGAAGCTATTCCATTGCCTGTCAATGGACACCGATTGAAAATGTATAAGAGGCCTTTAACAAAGAAAGAGTTAATTAACAATATCCATAAAACAGTGATGATGGTAGAGCAAGTTCTAGCTCCTCCCTCATCATGTCACTGAAAAAGAAAAAAAGAATAAGGACTTAGGTGAAAACCTCCATACGACACCTAAGTCCCATCTTTGGGTTCAAAACCTCATGAGGTGGCCCAATGATCAAAAGAAAAAAGAAAAGAAATAAAAGAAGAATAAGAATATCCCTCGGTAAAATCCTTCCTTGAGGCTGCCAGGGAAAACATCTAGGGTGAAAACCTCTATGAGGTAGCCTAAGTGTTTTTCAAAAAAAAGAAAAATGAGAGAAAAGGATATAATTGTTATTCGCAGGTGGGTGAGAAAGGTAGTCAAGGAGAAAAAAGAGGATCCAAAGGGAACCCTGCCTCACACATATCCATCTCCTCCACTCCTTTCCATGCACCCCTCCATCATTTCTATCATATTTCCACTCCATCGCTTCAATTTATGTGAAGACTGTGTTTTCTACGGGATCCCCTGTATTCCTACAGGATCCCTTGAAAACCTACAAGATGATCCTGTAGGAATTACAGTGGCCAAAAAACATACATGAAGCAATCCGAGGGCACATGGTAGGTTTGTTAGGTCCCTAAAATTCATCCTAGACATGATCTAACACCTCACCTTGTCCATTAACATCATCCCTGCAGTCACCATCCAAAATGAAAAGAGATCAGTTTCTGCCAATTATGAAAAAGAAAAAAAAACAGAGGAGAGTAAGAGCATTACTAGAATGTCCCTTACTCCACACACACTCCTACTCCCTCTATCCATTCATTGCACCATCTTCACAGCCATAACTAGTGACATGATTAAGGAATTCCGAGGGAGAAGTAGCTACAAGACATCTTGTAGGAAATCTTGTAGTAGCCTATCCCATAGAATGCCAATCATCAGTTATAGGTCTTCACTAGGATGATCCAAGAGCTCTACAGTAGGAGCAACATCAAATATTCAGCCATAGATACCTACAAAAGGCAAGAAAACATCGAAAGATAGCAAGAGGAGGATGAAGAATAACCATGCAACAAATAAACAACGTAGCATCTCTGATCTTCGACAACCGCAACATGGCATCAAAACCACAAGTAAGTATCCCGCTCACTCACTCATATGCATCATTTAATAAAAATTTGTAAAAGTTACAAGATAGTTGGTTTATAAGTGAAAAGGTGGCTAGTTAACTTGGCCACCTTTATTTAGTATCACATGCAAAACCAGGTGTACTCTCACACGTGGCTGTAGTCAATTCAAAGGCAGAGGAGGAGTAGGACAAGAAATGTGTTAGACCCCTATACTACTAGTGTAACCCCTTATTGTTATTAGTACAACCCACTTATTATATTGATGTACCCATGCAGTGCCCATATTATTACTATTGTGCCCCATAGAAGCCCACTATTGTTATTATTGTGCCCTTACATTATTATTGTTATGTCGGCTCTGATTATGTTATGACCCTTTAGACTCCTATATATAGTAAGGAGGTCTTTTCATTTGTATCATCCAAGAATTGTTCATTTATGGAATGTAAAGGAGGTTGCCCCCTCGAAGAGGCTAAATTCTAAGGCATTGATCTCTCTTTTCTATCTTTTATTGAGCTGGTTTCATAACATTTGGTATCAGAGCTTTGGATTCTAGGGTTTCGCTGCTCTAAACAGGTCATCGTGGAATTTTCGCTATAACTTTTTTTCTGTGACGTTTCAGAAGTCAGGAAAAAAAACCCATTTGAGAAGAAATCGCTCTGAATCTCGGGTCCGAATTGCAGAGCTTTTCGCGCTATATTTGCGGAGATATGATCTAAGGAAGTTGGTCTTTTTGCAGACTACTGAATTACATTCTAAACAGGTGACCTACGGAAAATTGTCATAACTTTCTCTCTGGGGATTGGATTGAAATTTTGTAAGAAGGTATAGAAATAGGAAGGACTGTAGTTTCTTGTATGCATTTTTTAGATCCAAAGGTCGAAACAGTGACCTGTGGCACATCGTACAAGTTCACTCTACTGAACTAGTCTCTAATCAAGTCACTGTGGGAGATTTCGCATAACTCTTCCTTGGAGAATCCAATTTGGGTCAGACTTGTGGCAATGGAAAGAGGACATAGAGGGCTACAAAAGGTCATAGTTTCTGAACTTAAATATCTGAAAGTACAAAGTTACCATCATTTCAAGATCGAGCTCCTAAAATCAAGAAAAAGCAAGATGATGAAGTTTGATGGCAAGGATCCGGTAAATTGGATACGTCAAATGGAGCAATATTTTGATCTACATGGTGTACCACTGTTACAGAAGGAATGTATTGCATCTTCATATTTATAACCAGATCAATTTTTATGGTATAAAGGGCTTTGTTCTCGTGAATGACTTGTTACGTGGTCAATTCTCACAGAGGAAATGATAGCACATTATGAGGATACAAAGAGCAACACCCTCTTTAGAGCAACACCACAACAATTGGAAAGAGTAAAAGGGCTTTGTGACATACTAGAAAGTAAAATTATGGCAACAATAAAGTCTACCCCTCACAACTATAAAGATGGAAGTGTTGTTTCTCCTAGCCTTCCACAACCTACAAGGGTTACACCACAACAATTGGAAGAAAAAAGAGAAAAAGGGCTTTTTAACAATTGTGATAGCAAATGCACTAAAGGTCATAAGTGTGCTGAGAAGAAACTATTTTACATAGAATATGAAGAGGAGGAAGAAAAGGATAAAGAAACATCAAAAGAAAAGGATATACACCAAGACCCCACCCTAGAGAAAGAAGAAATGAATCAAACCATATCTTGTAAAGCATTGGCAAGAATTACCACTCCTCAAAATATCAAGATAAAAGGACATATCAAGAAGAAAAAGGTGCAAGAAGTGAAAGATCACATCGAGAAAGAAGAAATGAATCCAACCATATCTTGTAATTCATTGGTCGAAATTACCACTCCTCAACCTATCAAGATAGAA
>APFE030180461.1:0-12757 GCA_000404065.3 Pinus taeda | reverse complement strand
TTATTGTGCCCTTACATTATTATTGTTATGTAGGCTCTGATTATGTTATGACCCCTTAGACTCCTATATATAGTAAGGAGGTCTTTTCATTTGTATCATCCAAGAATTGTTCATTTATGTAATGTAAAGGAGGTTGCCCCCTCGAAGAGGCTGAATTCTAAGGCGTTGATCTCTCTTTTCTATCTTTTCTTGAGCTAGTTTCATAACAAAATGACTAACTATGGATCTATGAGGTGGGAGTTGATTACGAGCAATGGAAAATTATGAGGTGGTAGTGGGGACCAATGGTCCAAAAATGGCAATGTGCCTCTGCTGCTAGCACACCAGCTCACCCTGAAACACCATAAGGGAAATAAAACATCATTTGCATGCATTCATGCATTTCACCTCCTCAGAACTCCTTCAATAAAGTCACTCTCATAACTCTCGCCACACACTGGAAGCAAGGATCCATCATTCTGCAAGATAATTTCTATAGGAGCATGTACAGTAATTCCTACACGAAGAGTCTATAGGATACAGTCTACAGGATCAGTCTGCAGAATACATAGAGGCATTCTACAGGATAGGCAGATAAGAGTTTAAGAGGGTATATCACGGGAATTGTCGACTGCCACCAGTCTAAAGAGGTAGGCTATAAAAATCCATCACCATTTACAAGAAAATGAACTAGAAGTGCTCTAAAATATAGTGAAATTAGCAACTATAGGAGGTGAAGTACATACATAGTAAACTCTGTTTTCCTCCTGAATTTAAAACTTTTGTGTCAATCCTCTCATTTTCTCCTCAATCCTCACAAGCAAGATGACAAGAGGGTTTAATAGGAGAGAACCCACAAACACTGTGAGGATACAACAACAACCCCAAGTGCTTGAAATCTTTACAAGACACAACTGGATGGGATTTTTCAAAAAATTCATAGGGTATGACGATGAGGTGGCTCAAGAATTTGCTCATTCCCTCACTCCACAGAGAAAAATTCATGCCACTGTTTTAGTTAGAGGCCTCACTATAGATCTCACCCCAGACCTCATTAGTAGTGTCACCACACTTCCCCTAGGAATTCCACAAAGAAAAGAAGACAAAGGAGATAGTCAGGTGGCAAAAAGGAAATTCTTTTTAGAAGGCGAAGAACCCACAAAGGACGAAAATGGAGTAAGGAGAGGCAATCTTCCATCCCCATGGAGTGAGGTAGGCTACCAACTCATCAAATATATCTCATGCGAGGGTAGATATAGTGTTTTTTATGGCTACCATTTTAGGATCCTTGAAGAATTAAGATTTGGGGTAGAAACACCATTTCACCAAAGACTCAACATGCCCTATTTCTTGATGCAATCATTCATAGACTCTAGCAAAAATGTAAAGGAAGGGAATTCCCAACAATTGGCTCACCATGGGTTGATCAGGATCCTCATTAAGAATTCCCTCCAAACTTCTTAGAATCCTTATAACATGGTCAATCTTCAAAGACTTGCTAGTATAGGATGACATCAAAACCCTCACTTATGATGTTCATCCCTCTGTCAGTGAGGAGGAGGAAAAATAGGAAGAAGAAGATATGAAGCTAGATAAGGATGATATGGATGAAGAAGAAACTAATACAGAAGAACATGATGAAGCAGAAGAAGAAGAGGCAGAAGACAAGGAGGATGATGATGGAACGAAGGAGGAAACTGATGATGGAACGAAGGAAGAAACTAAGGAAGAAACTAATGATGATGAGGAAGAATGGCAAGAGGAAGAAGATAAGAAAAATAGAAAGGAAGAAGGCATTGAAACATAAAGGGAAGAAAACAAAGAGGAGTCACCTAGGGTGTCTCTAGAGGTTACTGAGAGGGAGGCAACAGCTACCCTCACTACTCTTAGCACCCCAGTCAAACAAAAAGGGAAAAGGAGGCAAGCCCCACTATATTTCAGAACAAGAAAGAGCACAAGAATCAAACAAGGGAAGCCACAAATATCAACAAAAGGTCCAATTGAGATTGAAGATTTCCCCACACCAAGAGACAAAATGCCTTCCCCTAAGTCACCAATCACCTATGTAAGGAGGCCTAGTACCAGATCAACTTCCTTAAAGGGCAAGGCCATCCTGCAAGATCCACAACAAAAGCTACAGGAAGCAAAAATAGTCCTATAGGAGACTCTGCAAAATCTATAGGAAGCATAGAAATTGGAAGGCAAGGTAGGGGAGTAGCAAGAAATACAAGAATAAGACCCTCAAATAAAGGAACCAAGCTCCCAACCTAACCTAGACTCCTACTACCAATTTATTGAAGGAGGCAGGGTGATACCTCAAAAATTTTCCATCCCATTGTTTTTCAAACTTGAGAAGGAGAGGGCCAGAACCCACCGATGGATGCAAATCACCAAGTCAAAAGGGGTGGAAGACGTTGGGCACATGGAAGAGAAGTTGAAAGAAATGGGCAAAGAGCTAAGTGGCTTAAGGGATAGAGAAGTAATAATGATAGATCAACTTGAGAGGGAAAATGCATGGCTAAGGGGACAGCTGTAGGAAAGGGAGAACCAACTAGCATGTATGGCCAACCTCTCCTTGGTGGCCATCTAGTGTAGGATGCCAACTAAATCCTATGCTCTCTACCTCAAAGAACAATGGTTGTAGTTTCAGATTAAAACACTAGCACAAAGGGGCACCATGCCATTTCAGGACTATAGGTAGTTTATTGATCCTTGTGATCAAAGTATGCTAGAGGATGTGGTCAAAATGGATAAGTTTTACTTGCACAACGTGGCCCTCACAGACATGAATATTTGGGACCGTAATGATAAGCTGAGAGATCTACAATTAATGGCTTTGGAAACATGGATGAACCATGAGGAGTCATGGGCTATAGAGATGAAAAGAATATTGGCCAGGGAGAAAAATGAACCTCTTTTCATCAGAGATGAACAAACAAATCCCGTGGCCATAATCAACACCCATAATTTGATTGCAACTGATCCTAAGCTGGCACCTAGATACCTTGCTACACAAGAGCAAGCAATTTCACATTTTGAGGACATTTTTAGGACGTCTGGAGATGATAGTATACATGTGTGCCTAAGGAGATGGAACATACTACCACACAACTTGAAGATTAGGGAATATCACTCTCCTCAAAGGTTGAGAGAGGCACTCAACAATACACCTATGTATAAGAAATCAATGCAAAGGTTGAAGTTCAATTGGATAGGCCTAAAACTTAGTCCACCACTACTCCTTGGGATGCTAGAAGGGAGAAAAGAAGAAGAGGAAAATAGGTTGTGGGAAGAAGTGGAAATAAAGTAGGCTTCTATGAACAAGAAGAAGAGACCACAGTAGAGGCATTGGATGTTAGAGAGGCTACCAGAGCCATGAAGGACATGGAGATTGACTAAGTTGCTTAGAGGATAAGCAACACTTTCAATATGGGGGTAATGATGAGCCTCATCATTCACTAATTATATGGGCCTTAATTCACCTCCTAACCTAGTCAAGCAAACTATTCTCACAATTTATTGCATACTTTTGATTACATTTTGTTTATGAGATGAGTTAGAGTTGAATATTTTGCTTTGTGGTCTAATGTGCAATTAATGCAGGATTAAAGGATAAAAGCAAGGAATTTTGGCAAATACATTGGTTAAAACTCGAATGGGAAAAGGGAGAGGAATTATAGGAGGTAAATCCTCCTCATTTACTACCCTTCCATTCGAATATTCCTCCATAAGCTCAGAGTGCAAACAGGAAAATCATGAGGACTAGGAGGCAGCCAAGCAAGTAAATGAAAAAACACGAGTTTATCTCGAAGTTTTGGAGCTGAGCCTCCCTAATTTTAAAGAATTCATCAGAGACTTCAGAGGTATAAGTAGAGTGGCCTAGGACCTTAGTAGGATTCAGATTTCTAATTGTAAAACTCTATTGTATTTTCGAGATGCAATACTTGTGAGATTTTTTGATGTAATCCATTGTTTTGATAATAAGAATGAGGTTTGTTTTGAGCCAGCACTAAGTTAGCTCAGAGGACTGAAGCTCTTGGGTTAGGGCCCAACCCTAGCAGCCGATGCTCCTATTTATTATACATGTATGTTAGCATAGATTCATAGTTTGATTGTTCATTTGCTTAAGTAGTTGCATTTCCTTTACATCAGTGTAGATTAGATTGGTTGTATGTTAGTTTGCTTCCATTTGTGCCTTCTTTCAGTTAGCAGGTTATCTAGGAGAAAAAGGATAACCACAAGGTTGTCAGCAGGTGCCTCGGCATCACTTCCTCCCTCTGGGACCATGACTTGAGGAAGAGACCATTCAGCAGCCCCAAAAACATAGATTTCTAGTTCTTGCATGAGCTTTGGAGTTTGTTGTCTTGAGTCAGCACTTGCTTAATTTCATTCTCATATTTTTCCATTACTCTATTCTTGCAATAATATCTCAGTCATGTTCTCATTTCCTTTAGCACTTTCTTCATGCATAATATGGGCAATTGATTCATGCTTTTCTAGTTTATGAAGACGTATCTTGTTGCATAGTTCTTTGAAGAACAAATGTTTTAAGCACTGCAGGTACTTTAGGAGGCGGTCTAGACTTCATCACCAACATCCATATTCCACCTCATCAACCTTAACCATCTCTTGTTCCACCATCACCCTCACTAGTTTTCTCGTCCTTTTTCATTGAAATTTCCCTAGACACATTGAGTGAATCTAGCCATCTCGTCTCTTGGATATTGACTCCTGAGTGTTCCTAGACCTTCTAACGCCCTATCCCACTCATTACACACCTTTTTACATCTTTCCAACACCTCCAACATCTCAAAATTAACTCTCGGAAGTATTATGTAGGTTTCCTCTAATTCCTACAGGATCATCCTGTAGGTTTCTAGTACATCCTATAGGTTTTCTTGAAACGACTTGTTTTGAGGCCGAATTGATGGGGGAACATATAGGAAGTCACAAAAAGCCTCCTAGGACTCTTCCACACCATAAAATCACTCCATAAACCTTCTAGAAATCCTCAACCACCTTCCATCTACCTGTCATATCCACAAGAAAAATTAAATTGCATGCTTGATTTTACCAAAAAACCCAAAAAAGGTGAAAACGGAAACCTTTCAAGCACTTTATATTATAGCCTTGTAACCAACCACCACTTTATTGGAACTTGTTCATCGTTTAGTGGTAAGGCCAGCAGGAACTTATAGGATATTACAGTTTATGTTAATTCATGAGAATATCCAATAGATTTTCTTGTTATAAACCCAAAGAGTCGATTAGATGGGCACCCTCTGATTCTCGGCCGACCTTGGCTGGCGATAGTTGATGCTTATATTGGCTACCAAGAAGGTAGCATGACTATTTCAAAGGGGGATTCTATAAAAAATCTTGTGTTATATCCTCCTTCCAAGCCAATTCTGCCCATTGTAAAAATATGTAAACAACCACCAGCGTACCTGGAGGAAAGCATCCGTTCACCACTCACAATAGTAGAGGCACTAGAATTTAAAGATCAGACTAAAGAAGATGTTATCAATAATTTTATAAATTAGACAGCTAATGTGAGCAATGTAAAGTGTTAATGTTGAAAGAAATCCTTGATAATGAAGCCATGGAGGATCCTCTGAAGGATAACGACGACCAACATATTCAAACGACTATTGTTCATAACAACAAACCTGTTGAGATAGAACCAGGCAAGATTCTAAATATTAATGATAGTCTGTATGGAAATAAATATAAAAAGCTCATAGAGGTCTTCCAGAAATATAAAGGGTCTTTTTCATGGGATTATCCTGATATGAAAGGAATAGACCCACAACTATGTACACACCACATCTATACGGAGAAGGATGGTTGACCCATCCAGTAGCCTCAATGGAGATTGAATCCACATCTCAAGGACATTGTGAAAGAAGAGTTATAGAAGTTGTTGGATGTAAACTTCATTTATCCTATCTCAGACCGTAAATGGGTATATCTATTGGTGGTTGTCCCTAAGAAATATGGGAAGTGGCATATCTGTGTAGACTACCGGGAGTTCAACAAGGTGACATAGAAAGATCACTTCTCCCTCCCATTCATCGATTAGGTCCTTGATACTTTGGCAGGGAAGCAATGATTTTCCTTCTTAGATGGTTTTAGTGGCTAGAATTAGATTCAGATTGCCCCTAAATACCAGGACAAAGCAACCTTCGCCTGTCCCTGGGGTACATTCGCATAAAAAGTATTTCATTTGGCTTGTGTAATGCCCCAAATACATTCCAGAGAAATATACTCAGCATCTTTGTTGTTTTAATAAATGAAGGACTTGAGGTGTATATGGATGACTTTACTCCATATGGGGATGACTTCGACCAAGAATTGCAAACACTAGAAAAGGTCTAAGAATGATGCATTGCTACTAGGTTCTGTTTAAGCAATGTCAAGTGTCACATGATGATGACCAAGGGTATAATCTTGGGACATTATATCTCTGTAGTAGAAATACAAGTAGATCCAACAAAAATACAAGTAATTCTTTTACTGCCTACCCCATGCACTCAGACAGAGGTACGTAGCTTCCTAGGATATGCAGGCTATTATTGTAGGTTTATTAAAAACTTCTCACAAATTGTTGTGCCTTTATATGCTTTAATAGGAAATGTTGATTTCAATTGGTGTGAAAAATGTGACACAACTTTTACAGGTTTAAAGAAACTAGTCTCAATGACAACAGTATTACTTGGACCAAATTGGGAGTTTCCTTTCCATATCCATAGATGCATTAGATGTAGCTATAAGCGTTGTCCTTGGCCAAGAGGAGGACATGAAACCTTATGCTATATATTATATTAGAAAAAATCTCACTTCTATAAAACTTAATTATAGAGTGACAGAAGAAGAATTCTTAGATGTTATTTATGCAATAAACAAATTTAGACACTATATAACTGACTACCATGTTTTTTTGTACAACGATCACTCTACCATTCAGTATCTAGATAATAAACCTATCACAAATGGTCGAGTAAAATAGTGGCTATTGCTTTTGCATGAGTTTGACATACTATTAAGGATTGTCCAGGGAAGGAAAACCTAGTTGCTGATTTTCTATTTGGAATCTCGAAGGTGCGTGATCCACTGGTGGTAGACGACCAATTTCTGGATGAACATCTATTGGTCGTGGTAGCCAAGACTCCATGGTATGCATATGTCACAAATTATCTGGAAGTAGGGAAGCTACCTAGGCATTTGGCAACAAGGGAGAGGAAATTGATCATTCAGCATAGCACCCGGTTCTCTTGGATAGGTAGATATCATTTTTACACCAGGGCCAACATGTGTATACACAGATGCATCTGCGAGGATGAGATTTATGACATCCTAAAGGCTTGCCGTGATGAGGCCTGGGGGGGACAGTTCGTAGATCGAAGGACAGGGCATAAGCTATTACAAATGGGCAAGTATTGGTAAAGTATTTTTAAGGAAGCTAAAAAATATGCCCAAACTTGTGATAGCTGCCAAAGGATGGGCCGAACTAGCCAATCTGATGAAATGCCTCTGTAGCCCCAACTAGTCATAGAACCCTTCGAGCATTGGGAATTGGAATTTGTGAGCCCATTCCATCCACCATCCAATAAAAAGGCCTACATACTAGTTACCAAAAATTATGTTACGAAATGGGTGGAAACAATAGAGTTACCGAGAGCCACAGAGGAAGTTGTGATTAACTTCCTTTTTGTACTATTTGGGCTGTATGGTTTACCACGAGAAGTGATCATAGATGGAGGAGGGTAATTCGTAGGAAACAGGATTACTAACACTCTCAGAAACCATCATATTACGCACATGATCACTTCCCCGTATCACCGACAGGTGAACGGGTAGGTCAAAAGAACCTACAAGGTCATTAAAGTGATTCTAACCAAGATAGTCTCAACACATTAGTGAGAGTGGGTTGCTAGACTTTCAGAGGCCTTGTGGGCCTATCGCATGACTTGGAGAATACTAATTGATATTCTCCATACCAGCTCGTGTTCGGCAAAGAGCCCATTTTTTGATCAAATTTGAAATAAAGACTCTAAGAATGGCCTAGGAAGTGGGGCTAGATCTAACAGAAGCCAAAACCAGGTGACTCCAGCAAATCAACAACCTAGACGAGGCTTGAATTCTTACCTTGCAATGGACTGAAATTATTCAACAACAAAGGGAAAAAGGGCATGACAACCTTATCAAGAAGAAACCATTTCAAAAAAGGGATTGGGCACTCCTTGACGACTCCAGATTCTAGGATTTCCCAGGAAAGTTGTACACAAGATGGCTCGGCCCTTATGAGATTCAAGAAGTGCATAACAATGGTAGTCTTATTTATAAGAAGAGTTTCGGCATAAATCACATCAAAAAGACATTTGTCGACGCGTTTCGAACCAGCTAGTGTGGTTCATCGTCAGGACAAGTTGAAGACACAAATCTGGCTTAGCATGTTTAAATAGACTGACTTCGCAGAGACTCCATTGGCTATATAACGGCTAATTTGGACTCAGGGTCCAGGTCAAAACTAAATTAATAAATTTAAAATTCTTTTTGTTTTTATTTTTATTTTGTTTTTATAATATTGAGATTTAATTATATATAATTCTATTTTTATAAAAATTCTAAAGGATATCCTATAAATAAAAATGAATTGTTTAATAATATACTTTTTGGTTAAAATGATCATAATAATTCTCTACAAATGAATATCCTGAGCATTCAAATATTTGGAGACTCCATGAATGTTATCAAATGGGTAAACGGGAAAGCAAATTGCCAAAACCAGATCCTGAAGACTACCTTAGATGATATATTATCATTAAAATCTCATTTTAATTCTATCTCTATATGTCATATTTACAGGGACAAAAACTCTTCAGCAGATGAGCTTTCTAAAACAGGCTTACAACAAGTTTTGGGCAGCTGGTCCATAGAGGAACTACGACAGGGACAGTCTTTCCACTCACAGCTTCCTCCTTTTGCTCCGCCAGCATAGTTCTTCAACAAAATATCTCTCTCCACAAATTTTTGTGTCTACAGGTTTGTGGAGTTTTTTCGAGGCACTCATTTTTTGCCCACAGATCATGCCGCCTTTGCTTTTACAGGCTCTCGCTCTTAACTCTCGGGGTGATCTGTTTCGTGCATATGAATATCTCCTTGTCCGACTGTGGTCGAGCTGTTTTATAAATTATCTTATTTACATCTGGCTGTTTATATACTTTCAGTTCTTATGTAAGAGGTTGTTTATCCTTCCTGTAAGGAGGCCTCATCGTCTATACTTTGCATATGTAATGGAAACTATTGCGGATCTCTCTCCGCGTTCCTTTGTACTGTTTTTTCTCACCAGCTGACAGGCCCGGTTGATGTGCCGCGTCCCTCAATCATGTTTTGATATAGGATGCATTGGGTAATTTTTGTTAGATCCCCATCTTGTTTTCTGGGGTATGTCTTTAACTGTTTTGATGCCCTTGGTTGGGCTGAAGATGCAAAGATGACTTGTAAAACTTTTTTATATTTTCTTAATAAAAAGTTTTAGCATTTTTCTCCGGAAAAAAATGATCATAATAATATTATTAGGATATCAAAAGATATGAGGTAAGTATATAGTTGTAAATTATTCTTTTATTATTTTATTTACTAAATATATATCTAAATTTATGGTAAACGAAGAGATTACTAATCCCTAGGGTTAATTTAAAAAGTTAAGTTAAATTGTTTATAATTTTCTTTTTATAAAAATGTCTAATATGTTAATTAATAATACTATTATGGGAAAATCTAAACTCTAATAATATAATGTATATATATCCCATTGCTCCCATTGCTCCCAGAATCTATGGGGTGCCTAAAATTCATAAGGAAGGAGCACCTCTGAGGCCTATTGTCAACACCATCGGGGGGCCGACCTACCTTCTAGCCAAGTTTCAGGCTCTTAAGCTTAAGCCCCTCGTTGGCCGCACTGAATCCTTCGTGAAGGACTCGGCATCCTTCATCAAGGATCTCAAGGACATTAAGCTTGAGCCTGAAGACATTCTGGTTAGCTTTGATGTGGTCTCATTGTACACTTGCATCCCTATAAAATAGGCCTTGGAAGTGATATATCGCTTAACAGATCCAGATACAACGCATCTGGTCGAGGTATGTCTCACCTCCATGTTCTTTTGTTTTGAGGGAGAGTTCTTTGAACAGACCTATGATGTTGCCATGGGTTACCCCCTCCCCGATTGTGGCAAATCTGTTTATGGAATATTTCGAGGCCAAAGCTCTAGCCTCGGCCCGTCTCCCTCCAAAGCTTTGGAAAAGGTATGTAGATGACACGAATGTCATCTGGTCCCATGGCCACGAGGAGCTGGATCTCTTCTTTAATCACCTCAATGGCCAATCCTCAGCTATTCAGTTCACCATGGAAAAAGAGGTCAATGGTAGCCTTCCTTTCCTGGATATTCTTATTTCTAAGAAGGAGGACGGCTCTCTCTCCCACTCTGTGTTTCATAAGAAAACTCACATGGAGCATTATCTTCACTCCGATTCCCACCATTTCCCGGCTCAGAAGATGGGGGTTCTTAACACCCTAGCTACTCGGGCCCTCAGGATTTCTGACGACGAGAGCCTGGATAGAGAGAGATCCCACCTCCTTGATGTCTTTGTGGAAAATGGATATAGTAGGCACCTAGGTCGGAAAGCTTTCCTTAGAGCCTCCAGAAATGCGTCTAAGAAGAAAGAGCCTAAGGAACGCCATATAGGTGTCCATCTTCCCTATATCCAAGGGACCACAGATAAGATTGCTCGGATCCTCAGAAGGTTTGATATTCCCTCAAGCTTAAGCCCCTCGTTGGCCACACTGAATCCTTCGTGAAGGACTCGGCATCCTTCATCAAGGATCTCAAGGACATTAAGCTTGAGCCTGAAGACATTCTGGTTAGCTTTGATGTGGTCTCATTGTACACTTGCATCCCTATAAAATAGGCCTTGGAAGTGATATATCGCTTAACAGATCCAGATACAACGCATCTGGTCGAGGTATGTCTCACCTCCATGTTCTTTTGTTTTGAGGGAGAGTTCTTTGAACAGACCTATGATGTTGCCATGGGTTACCCCCTCCCCGATTGTGGCAAATCTGTTTATGGAATATTTCGAGGCCAAAGCTCTAGCCTCGGCCCGTCTCCCTCCAAAGCTTTGGAAAAGGTATGTAGATGACACGAATGTCATCTGGTCCCATGGCCACGAGGAGCTGGATCTCTTCTTTAATCACCTCAATGGCCAATCCTCAGCTATTCAGTTCACCATGGAAAAAGAGGTCAATGGTAGCCTTCCTTTCCTGGATATTCTTATTTCTAAGAAGGAGGACGGCTCTCTCTCCCACTCTGTGTTTCATAAGAAAACTCACATGGAGCATTATCTTCACTCCGATTCCCACCATTTCCCGGCTCAGAAGATGGGGGTTCTTAACACCCTAGCTACTCGGGCCCTCAGGATTTCTGACGACGAGAGCCTGGATAGAGAGAGATCCCACCTCCTTGATGTCTTTGTGGAAAATGGATATAGTAGGCACCTAGGTCGGAAAGCTTTCCTTAGAGCCTCCAGAAATGCGTCTAAGAAGAAAGAGCCTAAGGAACGCCATATAGGTGTCCATCTTCCCTATATCCAAGGGACCACAGATAAGATTGCTCGGATCCTCAGAAGGTTTGATATTCCCTCGACCTTCAGGCCCCTCGAAACCATTCGTAATTCCCTTCGGTCTGTGAAAGATCCTGTTAACCCTATGGAGATGAAGGGGGTTTATTTGATTCCTTGCTCATGTGGGACGCCCTATATAGGAGAAATAGGACGATCCATCCAGCAAAGAATCCGTGAACAGGCTGCTGACCTGAGACATGGGAGAACAAAGTCTTCAGCCTTAGCTGAGCATGTGGACAAGACCAGGCATCATGTCTGTATAGAGGAAGCCAAAGTTATTGCCAAGGTGGCTCAGTTCCGTCATCATAAGTTAAGGGAAGCTATAGAAATTGAAAAAAGGCCTATCAATCTCAACAGAGATGATGGCTGGAAGGTAAGTAGGTGCTGGATCCCCGCCTTGTCTTCATAGTGTTTCTTACCCCCCCTTCCGCTCCCCCCTCCCCCCGCCGCCCCCTTTATTTTTTCCTCCTGTTTCCATCTGATTCTTCCTCTCCCGCCTAGAGCTAAGGTTTCCTTTGGATTTTCTTGTGTCCTTCGCCTCCTATGTTTCTTTGGAGCTCTTCCTTTCCGTAGTGCTCTTATAGTATTTTATCCTATAGTATAGATATCTATGTATAGGGATAAGGAGATATCTATTCCCCTTTATAAGTCTATGAGTATGATTACTGATATTATACTTAGGTTTAGATTCATGCTTATATAGAGATATATATAAAATTTCAGTTATTTTTCTAACTTGGTGTCATTTAGTTATTTGACGTTTTGCATTGATGGGGTCCTTCACCCGCTTGGCTAGATATTTATTTAATGCATTCATGAGGTCATTATTATTTCATAAGTCAAGTATTATTTAGTCTAGGTTTAATTTACATGGAGATTTATATTCTTATCTTGATTACATTTTATGATTTTCATAGATCCATTAATATTACGTAGTTAATTACTATTTATCTAAGTTCTATTTTATTTATTTTATTTACATAGATAGTTATGTTCTTTTCTTTATTGCATTTTATTACTTGTATTTGGTTATCTAATCATCTATTTAAATCTTCGATAAATAAGTTTGGTACATCTAGATATCTTTTAACTATTT
>APFE030180450.1:118464-124483 GCA_000404065.3 Pinus taeda | reverse complement strand
CCTGAGCGTCAACATCTCCTATAGCCGACAAAAGTAATTTGCGTTGTGCTGGACATGATTGCAGCACTTCCAAAGCTGACATTGCTGAGGGTGAAACAGTTAAATCCTCAACAATGTTGTAGTTCTGAGCTGCTCTCGCATGTGGATTGAAAGAAGACTTTCAAAGTACACCCTTTGTGGGCAGTTTGATTACTAAGTCTGGGTTTAGGTTTCTCGATCTGTAGTGGATCGGAACCAGGAGCTGAGGTTGATGGATTTGAATGAGAAGATTCTGCTTCTTTACCATCAACAGGA
This sequence comes from Pinus taeda, assembly GCA_000404065.3. Classification (NCBI taxonomy): domain Eukaryota; kingdom Viridiplantae; phylum Streptophyta; class Pinopsida; order Pinales; family Pinaceae; genus Pinus; species Pinus taeda. The sequence goes on along the minus strand of APFE030180450.1, from coordinate 124,189 downwards.
CTTTTACTGCCATAATCTTGCGATCGAGTCACAATCCTTACATGGGACATCATCAATATGGGTTCTTCATTGGCACTGGAGGATGAACATATCATCTTACTATCTTGAGCTGGAAAAGGATTCTTCAAGACAGCAGGAGTTTGGGAACCTTTGACAATTTTTGCAACTTTTGCCTGATGAGGGTAGTCTCTCGTATAATGGTCTTCATCGCAGATGAGACACAGATAACGAGGTTTACGTTTTTCATCAGTGGGTTCCGCTTTTTCGGGTTTCTCTTTTGAATTTTTCTCTTTATTCTTCTTCTTCCCTTTCTTCTTACCACCGATTTTTGATTTAGCTGTAGATGACTCTACAACGTGAATATCGGCGAAAATTTCCACGGAAGACTCTCTTATCAGGGAATCTGGTAAGGTTATTATAGGAGAAGAATTCTTAGAAGACTTCTTCTTACTTTTGGTATTTACCGTGCCAATCATACCATCAACGACATGAGACCCTGAAGGCGCAGCAGCGATTTGATTTTGATTAGGTAGGTTGGGGATCTTCTCGTGTAACGTACCTGACTGAGTGTAAACTAAGTCAAGGTACTGTGCTGGAGCAATGACTTGCTCTTCTGTAACTACTCCGGCTTTAGCTACATCTTCAATGATCTTGGGCAATAAGGATTTTACAAACCATTCAGCTAAGATCTGATCCGGGATATAAACCTTCACTAAACTCCGTCGACGTCTCCATTCATGGATATGATCAGAGATGTAAGTGGACGTCGACTGCTTTAACGAAGTTAATAGCTCCGTGCCATTGTCATATCTGAATGGCAACTGAAAATGAGTTAAAAACGAGGTAGCTAACTGACTAAAATCATAAAAAGTGGCTCGCGGTAATTCTATATACCATTTGGCCGCAAGACCAATTAGAGTGCGTTGAAAAAGACGTAAACGAATAGAATCATTTGAAATGGAGTTAGACGCACAGCAGAGATGATAAGTCATCACATGGTTCGAGGGGTCCTCTCCTGGTTTACCTTCGAATTTAGGAATATCACTGGGCAACTTATGTGGCATTGGCGGCCAATACGGAAGATAGTTAATTGGATCATTCGTAAGGCACGTCAAGTAGGGCAAGTCCAAAGTTGCGATAAATGGTAACTGACGATTAGGGTCCCTAAAACTTGGGGTCTGCAGACCAACCCCAGGAGGAGGATATCCAGGATAACTAGGAATGGGAATCGCATTTGGGATATTTTGACCTCCAGGAAAACCAGGATTAACTGGACCATACTGGGGTTTCTGAGGTTGTTGATATGTATACCCAGGGTACGGTTGATACTGATAGGTTGGTTGCTGCGAAGCAGGACCGAATTAATACTGTCCTTGGTACGAAGGTTGATTAAATTGAGGTTGAGAAGTGACAACCGTACTTCCTACAGGCATCTGAACCGAAGTCTGGACCGTAGATCCAGACTGAGGTAAAGATGTCTGAGGAGTAGATACAGGAACAGTAGAAACTGGAGCTGCCGATACTCCAGAAGAAGGTGGGGTGGATGGAGTAGATGTTCCAGTAGTTTCCGCAAACGTTTGAGACAGAGTACGAGGCGTACTAGGTCCAGACTAAGAAACTACAGAAGGTGCAAAAGTTTGAACAGTAGACTGGACGGGTTGCTGAGATGGACCAGAAACCGAGGGTTGTCTAGGTTGAGATGACGGCTGCACGTTCGATTGCAAGACATGCTAGGATTGAGATGGATCCCACACTAAATTCATTCCGGGTATGGACCCATAATAGGTTGAGGATATTAAGGACCATAACCGAGTTGAGGGTAGGGTTGATAATATGATTGACCAGAAGGTGGTTGGTAACCTTGAGATGGGTACTGACCTTGGGGTTGATAACCCTGAGGCACGTACTGATATTGGGGTTGACCTTGAGGTACATATTGATATTGAGGTTGATTTTGGGGTGCATATTGATACTGAGGTTGACCTTGGGGTACATTTGATACTGAGGTTGACTTTGGGGTACATATTGAGACTGGGGTTGACCTTGAGGAACGTACTGTCCCGTGGGTATGTACTGTCCTTGAGGTTGTCCCCCTGGCGCAAACTGAGTACCCTGAGGTTGCCCCCCAGTTATATACTGGGTACCCTGAGGTTGTCCCCCAGGCGGTAATTGACCACCTTGAGGTTGAGAAACTGACATCATTAGAATATCTTCTACACTCAACAGTTTAGTACCACTACTTCCAGTTAACAACTTTTGTTCGATAGGTTGAGGAGATTCTCCCGAAAAAGTACTAGAGATAGACTGATACCCAGTGGGAATAGAAGAACCACCGTACAAATAGGCTTTTGGAGATTGAGAAAACATGGATGACGGACTAGACATATTCAATGCAGAATAGTAATCTCTAGGTGTTGGGTGATAAAAAATGCGAGGTGGTGAAAAAATTAGTCCCAGATTTTCCAAAAGATTAGTCAGTGAACGGTACCAAGCACTGTTCCTAGGTGGACTATAAAAGATCGATTCACGCTCCCTAAGGTCTAAGATAGGTCGATCTTCTAGAAAAGGAAAGCTTTCTTCGATGTCCAAAATGGCAAGCTCTTCAATAGCTATGAGTCCAGAAGGAAGATCTTGGGTAATTACGATTTCTACCCTAGGAGAACTAGGACCACTAGGAGTTGGAGAAACAAACTCTGATATGGGAGAAGCAACAACTTCAGATTCGGGTTCAGATACTTCAGGTTCTTCACCTATATCACTAGTAGATGAAATACTACCAGTAACTTCTGAAATTACTAACGGTTGAGAATCAGAATATACTACCAAAGAAGGTTCTCCTTCTTCAGGTGACCAACTTCTATCACCACTAGGAGACACGAGGAATTTCAAGCCTTCAAGCTGGCTCGGTATGTCTTCAGGAGGTTGACCCCGAAGTCTATGGGATGTCCTCAGTAACTCAGCCATGTTAACAAACTCAGGGGATTGGCCCCGAAGTCTACGGGAATGCCTCAGTAATTCAGCCACAGTTAAAGACTTTTAACTACTTCACACGCAAAAAAAGTAAAATCTCAATGAAAACCACCTAAAGCCTCTAAAGAACCAAACAAATTGAATCACACACCTAAAGAATCTAGGAGATCAAACAGACACAAACAGTAACTTTCCGGACCGAAAACACTAGTTGGTGATGAAATCCAACGTTGCAGAGTTCGATACAGAAATAGCGGTTGGAACAGTTACCCCGACAACCTGCTTAATGAATAGACTGGCACAAGTTTCTCCACTTTTAACTGTCTCGAGTGAAGAGACCCCCCTAGAAAATCCAAGTGAGTCTAGCCGACGTCTGCTCCAGGTACAGTGGGATCTTCCCGCCACCGTCACCTTAGGAAGAATCCTAGAGAATATGGTCACTAAGGTTACCAACAGAAATAAATATACCTGGGGGAACAGTCTACAATCCGATACGCACACAAGGGAAAAATAGCAAGCTCAATCCCCTTGAAAGCTCCTCGACATAATCCGAGGTTTACCAACAAGTGACCCCAAGCTCCTCGACAATGGTTAATCCGAGGTTTACCGTTTGTAATACGTGAATATCTGGCGTCATTCCCAATGAGGAAGGTTGACCCACTGGTTCGACACGATCTCGTGCTTTCCTTTAGAGGCTTCCGCGAGCATAGATGCAACAATTGGATCTCTCTCCTACCGCAAGATACAAGCTTACTTGTTTGTCTTTACTATCTTGGAGGGTAATTACGTTCCCTACTCCAAGTACTAACCTAAGCTATTTGGTTTATTAGAGCCCCTAGAAACAAAATTTGCTAGATTGATTTTTTTAAGCGTGATTTTTATTGGCTTTTGATTAAGTCAAGAGGTGATGGAGATGAAACTTGTGGTGTAAAGACTCGACTCAAAATCACTACAAAAATGCACTTAAGATGATTAAACGATCTTTTCTCTTCAATGAATTTGTAGCTGGGAAAGAGTTGGAGAATTCAAATACTTGAAAACACAAATGTTTCTTAACAATCAAATCAAAAGAAGGGTATTTGTTCCAATGCACTCAAAACGAGACAACTAGTTATTTTCACAAGAATTCTCTTTTTCATTCGAACACTCAAATGCTACCAAGACAAACTTTTTCAAAAGAGATTTTTTATATTTTTTTTAAATATTGAAAATTATAACTAAAGCAAATCTTTGAGAAAACTATGAATAAAGCAAACTTGAGATCTACAAACTATGAAAACCTATTTGAAGTAAAAGCTCACGAAATCTTCGAGGATTTTTTACTTGGCTATAAGCAAACCAAGGACCAATTTGTCCAGAATCACAAATAAGTCAAGAACAACCAATTTTGTTTTCTTTTTGAAAATGAAATTCCAAACTTTCACTCACAAGCTTTTCGAAGTTTTGTAAAGAGAAAACTCAAAGCGGATTCCTCAACAAGGGGAGATTTCATAAAAGGTCAGACTCATAAGAAGGCTGATAGACACTAGGGTGATCTGAAGTCCCTACAGCTTCTAAGCTTAGAGCCACTACACAACCAAATCGAAAAACAAACCCAACAAGAAAAACTCCTAGGAATTTCACCTAAAACCCTAATGCTAATGAAATGAAACCAAGGAAAGATTTCAACCAGTCACATGCAGGTGTGGGCAGAGTATAACCACTACAAAATCAAGATAAAACTAATTTAAAGAGTAAATTTCAAAATTTCAAAATTTTAGCAGGGTACGCAGGTTCAGAGTTTACACAGGTGCGTGTACGCTCTGTGCACAAAGTAAAAGTGCGTACAGGTACGCACTGTGATACACGTGCAGACTGCGGACTTCGACCAAAGTAATGAAAAATAACAAACAAAGCTAAATCCACTAAGTCTACCCAATTCCACACACAACAAGCCAAAAACAGAAACAAAAAGGCAAGTTTCTCAAGTCAAAGAAAAACGAGGAAAACAATCAAGTCCCCAGTGGAGTTGCCATTTTGTCACGCGGAATGAGTCGATCTTGCGGACAAGATAGACCTTCCTAGAATCTAAAGAAGACCTAATGACAAGCAAACCAACCAAACACTATCCTTCTCTAAATGTGCTTTTATAAATAATGGCAAACAAATGTGTTTAAGGTCTACCTCATGTCCAACGCAAGTTTGGGGATGCCTTCGCTCCTTTGATCCAAGTAAGTTCCTTTGTTGCAAACCTGCAAACACAAACAAGGCAAACGATTAAATAGCACCTGAATAACCAATATTATAAAACATATTTAACATGAAAGTCAAGGAGTCCATGAAACAAATAACATGAGATACTTGTTGAGAAAAATGAGCTTGATTGTATTAATTCAAAAGAAGAACTTTACAACCTTTGCCTTGATACAAGCTCCTTCCAGGGTCTAATAAGAAGTCTCCTCTACTTTGACAAGCTTCACTCACTCCCCAATAAAGCCAAAAAGGTATGTGATCTCTCCTCTTAAGCTCAAATAGGAAGTCTTGATTTCACCAGCATTTACCCTCAAATGTTCAGCTTCTAACCTCCCTAGCCACTAACCCAATGCCTCAATTTATAGTGCAATGGAGGGAAGTTACTAGGTCCTCCTTCAAAGGGATAGAATCCTCCTTCAAAGGGATAGCTCCTCCTAACAAGGGATTATCTCCTTCTCTTTTGGGATGCATGAACCACTTTGGAGTGAACAATCCATGTCAAAATTCCTTCTAGAAACCTCTA
>APFE030180450.1:100964-113464 GCA_000404065.3 Pinus taeda | reverse complement strand
TAACAACAAGTTACTATCATTCGTGACTAACCGACACAGGTACATATGATCACATTGATTAACTAACATCTATCATACATGTAACCCCAACAACCATATACTGAAAGACATGTACCTAACCAAATGCTTATAACAATCATTAACCAACATACCTGCAAGCCAAAAATACAATACATATATGACAATCTTCTCTTACCCCAAAGTCTAGTGTTGCAACCTTTCTTTTATGATCTGCATCTCTTAGTTCATCTCAGCCAATACATCAGCATCATAATATACCAACATGATGATGAAATATACTACATGTAATGACCTCATGCATGACAACCTTAACCATCACAATGCATGCATAACAATATGCATTTAGCCTAGCCAATCCATGTGTTGAACCATGCTCTAATACCACCCTGTGGTATCAGATATACCCAAAGAGAGCACAACCCGCTCTGATACCACCATGTAACCACCTCCTCCCACATTTACCACTTTCACCAGCTTTCTCGAGGTAAAAATGAGCTAAGGGTCACTATGATATGACTCAACCTCCTATGTGCCCTTAAGGAAATGGAGTCGATATTTGAAGACCTTACTAACTTCCCCTCGGGTGCCACGAGACCTCTAGGAGTAACCCAACCCCTCCACGTGTCCAACCCCTGAGACAACTCACTTTTTCCCTGATCTTGAGCCCTAGTCACTCCCTTTCCAAGGCCTCCATGAAACTATGGGTTTCCAGTCTCTCCCATAAGCTTGCATCATTGTGAATGTTTCCTTTTTCTGTCAATGTTGTGCTAGCAATTATGAGAATTAAGGCTACTTTCTAGGGCTGGGGCTAAGCCTCTACCAAGAAATCCATGAAACTTCTAGGACTCATAAAAGACATGAAGACAATACTTACAAACCATAGCTGGAACCAGGACTAGACCTAACCATCCCTAACTAGCACCGATATTTTGTCAAATACTTGGTAGATATGCAACCTACAGGTTATGAATGCAAGTTTGAACATAAGGGACTGAAAACTTAACTGAGGTTTAACAAGAAGGGTCTCTACCTTCTCACATTAGTTGCCATATAATAAATTAGGTCTTGCGCTCATTATTTATTCAGTTACAAGTAAAAACATGAATAGACACATGAATGATAATTGTCATATAACCATGCTTATAACCAACATACAACCAGATAAATAACCATAAGAGAACATGCATTAAATACATATAATAACTAGTACATTTATTTACCAAAAATAAGAGAAGCTTAGCTTTTATTAACCATTTGCAATTACCAACATGGTTCGAGACTTCCACGTTCCACCCAACCATAGATTAGTTGAATCATATCTTTCTTTCAGCCATTTTCCCCTGTGCCATATTTCAAGCATCAATCTGGGATCTCATGGGATAGTCAATCCAAAGACAACCAAGGTAATTCATAGGTTAAACCACCTCCACCCTCTCCATACCATGATCACACCTAAACCGGTGTCGAGATCACAAAACCGAACCAAGCTTGGATGCCTTAGAATTTTTTCACCATCCTTGAGGAATTTTCTTGTCTCCACCGTTAGGCTTTACCGTGTATCCTTCCATTACCGGTCAAGGGATTCCTAGGCCTTTTGGAATTTTCCTGAGACCACCTCACCCCATATTCCAAAACCATCTGGAAATACAAAGCTCAAACCGAGAACAATCCCATCACACCATGGCTATCCAGAAATGGAAAGGCTAGGCTAAAATCCATTTCCAACCCCAAAAAAATCCATGCCAATGACAACAAAATAACCATATACTAACATGCACATACCATGCATGTCAAAACCAGCTAGGAAATCACACTTGTAATGTGTTACCTGCAAGTATTCCCATTGAAGCTGCTTGATCCTTGCCTTCCTTTTCTTTCAATGTCCTTCTTTGTTTTTCCTTTCATATCCTCACTTTTCCTTTCCTTTCCTTGTTTTTCCTTTCTTTTCCTTGCTTTCTTACTTTCTCCTCTTGGTGCTCTCTCCTCTCTGAGACAAATTCTAAAACTAAACTGACAAAAGGTTGTGACCTGATTCTCAGAATCCTTTTTATCATTGATGCCTCTATTTTTTTCCTCAAATGCAACATGTGACCTTTCACTTTCATTTTCTCCTAATTTTCTTTATTTTCATAAATAAATGTGAAAAATACCAGTTTTCCTTTCCAAAGCCTTAGCCATTGCCTTTTCCAATTTCCCCTTAGCCATAAAACACAACAAGTGATGCCCACTAAGATATTTTGCCCAAAATTCATCTTTGAATATGTGTCCCTTTCCCATGGTCTTATTTTACAATTATTAACTTTTATTACATGAACTTTAACCCGATGTTGTTACAGTGCACCTCCTGAGTTGGTGAAGAAGACAAGGTAAATTTTGAGAAATTTGAAGTTTAGATTCTTATCCAAAGCAACAAACAACTCAATACTTTCATCACCAAAATTCAGTCCTCTTATGCACAGTTGTATCATGGTGTGTATTTGATGGTGAAGTCACACAAGATCCCTTCAGTTGACACACTCACCGAAGCTAAAGGTAGAAATAGGTCAGACGTGAAGTGGAAGAATACTTGGACCAGTTCAAGCATATCGGTACCAAAGGCGACCTAGAGGTCAACAGACATGATATGAAAAAGCATATTGGTTGCCCTGCCAAGATAGCCACCATGATATTCTTGTTGAAGAAGGAAACACAAACTGGCTCCAAGACCATGTACCTAGATGCAATGGAGGATAAAGTCCGCTTCTAGCTTGATCCCATCACGAAGTTTGAGGAAATCATTGCATAGTATAAAGTTTGGCATCACTATGTAACTAAAGAGATACAAGTTGAAGCAGTTGGGCTAGAGTTTCCAAAAACAATCTTGACATGTTTGTTTTCCTATTAGGCTTGTTTAGTTGACTCTACACAATTTTGTTCTATATGGGTATTTGTAATATTTGTATTTAGATATTTTTGTAAGTGTAATTCAAAGTGTTAATTTTGGAATATGAAAGCTCATTATGTAAAAGGAATTCAAAGAGTCATAAGGGAACTTAAAGACTCGCAGAGGAAGATGATTAGTCATCTCATATGTTATAAATTTACCCTTATAACTCATGTAAAGGGATTTTGGCCAGCCTTCTGGCTTAGGATTGAAATCTTTGGAGCATTGTTGAGAGCCTTGGCTTCTTCTTTAGCATAGAAGGATTATATCTCTTTGGAGGATAAAGTGTTAGCTTCATGTTCCGCTATTGGGGTTAGTGGTTTGTCAATTGCATATGTATGTTTGGAACTTTAACTTTTAATAAAATCTTGGAGTCGGCATGTCTTCATGCATATGTCATGGATGCATAAGAGTTATTCTTGTTATGTTTGTGATATGTGTTCTTTCATTTATGCTAACGATTATGAACTATTTTGTTTTCTGTAGTATGAATCTTGTTGAATGTGTGTTGTTATGTGATTTCGATCATGGTTATCTTGTGAACTATTTTGCAGGTTAACCTATTATTGTTTTACTACTCGTCTGTCCCTTTTAAGCTAATTACTATTACATGTTTCTATGGGGCCCACTTTCTTTCCATTTGATATGATATAACTTCTCATGCATTACACTTGACACTTCACAAAGACCATACACTTGTTTCTGCCAAAGTTACGCATACATCATTCTATGTGGTTATTGTAGCTAAGGCACACTCTTAAAACCCACCACTTTGTTAATTGGTTGTATTATGATTGGGGCTCCTACTCCAAATAGTGTGGGGTGTAATTAGGACTTCACACTAGGGAAACCCCATGCACATGTTGGCGACTTCCAACACCGTCAACATGTTTTTGGCACTAGAAGGAGGGCCAGATGACAAGATGAGTTCGTGAAGTCTATTTGAACCTTTCTTATCTTTAAATGGATTCCTCCAAAATCTTAACCCCGGCATGCTTTTCTAGAGTTGCAAATTTGAAATTTCCCTCAAGGATAATTCAAGACTTGTCAAATTTTAAGTTTAATGGCGGCGGTGGAACAACCATTCTTGAGCACGTCACTTATTTTCTTGAATTCTACACTTACTATGAAATTAACTGTGAGGATATTTCTTGTAGGTTTTTCATCATTACATTTGAAGCACGTGTTAAAGAATGGTGTTACACATTGCCAACCAATTCCATTCACTCTTTTAAACATCTTGTCATGGACCTTCACCGTGCCTTTGATAAGTATGACTATGAATCTGGTCATGAGAAAACTATTCATCTTATAAAAGCACCTGATGAATCTCTTAAATATTTTCATGATTGTTTTATTCATTTCTGTGACGAATTTTCTGAAGATGAGATACATTGGAATTTTATGAAAGAGAAGTTTGAGTATCTCGATCACATTTTTTTAAATCCATCATCATATGAATCTTTCAAAAGTCTCCCAACATATACTAGTTATGGAGCTCTTAAGTCTATGATGAAATAAGTTGTTGTTCTGAGTGACTCTTCATCTTCTTCTCATCAAACAACTCCATATACACATGTTGAGGTTGTAGAACTTGAAATTCAATCTATTGATCTACCACCATCTTCTCTCACCCCACATGTTCAAAATTTGAATGCAAGTTTCAATTGCGAATCTGATTTGAATAATCATATTCTTTCTTCTCTTTCTCCATATGTCATCTCTTTCGATCCTCCTGATTTTGAGTTGTCATGAAAACCTGTTATAATCACTTCTTCTAATTTTCAAAAGGATAGAGTTCAGGATGGAGTCAATGTTAACCTAGAAGCTTGCGATATCATTCATGATGACTATGTGTGGGACTCTGATTTTGAAAAAGAATTTGTGATGAGAAAATATTTTTCTTCTCTCTAACCTCTCCCTCATTATCGGGACATATTCCATGAGTCCATCACAACTATCACATATTTTGATGAGTCAGTCTTTGAGAATGTTAATTTTGATCACAATCAGGAATGGTGGAATGATAGTTTTACATCAGAATAGGGTGAGGAAAAATCTTCCCTCTATGGTCTCTCTCATCTGTCATCCAATCAATTTCCAAAAACATAGAGTGAAATCTCTTATTTTTTATCACCCCCTCTCTATGATTCATCAGAGCATGATGATTTCATTCTTCTAGACAAAGAAAATTATGGTCATGGTTGTCTTGATATGTTCATTGATTCACCTACTAATGACTCTGTACCTTCCACTGTTGATTATTCTAAGACACTTGTCTTCGATGATCTATCTTCCAATGTCTTGGAGCTACCTCAAGTTGTCATGGCACTTCAACCTGTGATGATGGTTATGTCAGGTTCTCATAGTCTCGATGCTAGTCCCAAGCATGATCAGTTCGATACTCTTTCTTGAAAAAATCCTCATCAGACTATCACGAAAGTTGAAAATCAATCTATCTCTCAATCTTCAGATCCTTCACTTGTTTTTCATGATCCTATCACACAATGGTTGGAGGAATCATACCTGGCAAGCCCATTTGCAAAACACAAGTTTTTCACTTTCTTTATATTTTCCAAGTTTGAAAGTTTGGAAGAATGTTTTAGTTTTACAATATGTTGCGATATGCACAGTCATCATAATTAATTAGAAGATTGTTTAGCATATGCTTTCTTATTGTAATTTTTTGCTTATTCTTGCAACCTTCGAATTTTGGAGCATGTCATGTTTCCTCTTTCTTGTTAACTTTTGTTCTCGGTGATCTTTCTTGTTGTTGATAACCTCACCCATATACGTCAGGTGATTCTTCGTTGGCTGCATTGGAAGTTTCATTTTACATAATCCTGGCCTATCTCTTGTTAGTTTAGGAGTAGGATTAGCTTAGTTTATCCACTTTCCTTTTGTTTTTGTTTACCTTTTTCCTGCCCTTTTCTTCCCTTTTCGTTGCATAAGTTTTACATGAAACAATGCTCTGCTTTTGAAATAAGCATGGAAAATTTTAAGAGCACATTGTGCACCTCTCAATGCTTGGATTTATGTTTATTCCTTCTCTTTGTATGGGCCTTGTATATTTTAGTCGATGATACCCAAATGGAAAATATGTTCTTTCTCAGAGAAATCCTAAGTGGAATTGTGATGATTGTATCTATAACTAGTACCCTCTTCTTTAGTCGGTTTCATATGTTTAATCAGTTTTTATCTTGTCAAGTAAGTCAAGTAGAGTAAGTAGGGGAAGAAACTTAAACAAGTGGAATATATTTTAGAGGTGTATAAATATCCTTCTCTGAAGGGACAACCTCTTCTTCACTCTATAAGTTTGAATCCCTCTTCCACCCCATTGAAATCAATAAGTACCGATGAATATTTCTATTAATAAAATAAAAAAATAAAAAGAATAAAGGGTGAAAAAAGAGGAAGGCTTCCTGCTAGGGAGGTGAGGCAAGAAACTCCACCAGTGTATTGTTTAGGCTCATTGGTAATGGAGCAATGTTTGTGTTCCTAAAGTGACTCCGTCGGGGTATTGTCTAGGCTTGATGGTGGCGAAGCAACACCAAATATGAAAAACAAGAATTTGACACTTCTCATCCCAAATTGAAACAACTAAGTTTGACTTGCTTTTGTTAGTGTGCCACCGATGAAGAGAATGGCAAGGAATATATCTCTAACTCAAGCAAAGTAAAGAAGCTATGTTGATATATGGAATGAACTATACTTCCTAAAGAGTTAGACCTAGTTTACAAGAGTTAAGGCCCATTCAAAGATATGGATTTTTACCAGTATGTCACCAAGTGTTGTAGCTGCTACAACCCCTCTCCAAAATTTTTCCCATGCCTTGGTTTTGGAGCCTACCTTCTATTCACAAGGACCAATATTTCATTGTTGTCAAGTATTCTATTAGATTTTTAATATTTATCTTTCGATGGAGACCTTGTGATGACTTGATTAACTTGATTTGATATTAGCTTAGTATTTTCTAACACAATCCATCTCATTTCCATATCTAACATCCAATGTCGGTATTCCCTCCTAGAACTATGAAATCCCCTATCTTTGGAAACTATTCTATGCCTTGAGGATAATAACCACACAATTCTTAAACACATGTAGCCCTTGAGCACATAAATTGCATTGAGCCTCCTCCTCTAGTTAGAAACTCTGCAATTCACTAAGGCAGTGAACAACACAATCACTTGTTGTTGGGAATTTCGAATTCCTTTCTGATAGTGTGAATGGGTATTTTCTTAGAAAAAGATAAGTTTCCATCCCTAGAAAATAGGGAGTGCATAATTAATGTCTGACAAGTGGCACTAAGTTGCTAATTTTGATCTTAAAACAAGTGTCGCTTTTTCCTTGATTTTAGGCATGTGCGTCATAAACCCTAACCTGACTAGATCTATATAATAGATGCTCCTAAATCTAATTTGTACATTCAATCTTGGAGCTCTAGCCTCCACATCAAGATCAAGGAGATTTCATATAAGTTTACGACTCTTTTCCGGGTAAGTTTTACATGTGTTGATTTTTGTCGGTTTTGCTTTTATGAGTGTTATTTTGCTTCTTTCTTTCCATGGTATATGGAATTTCAACTATTATTAGCTTGTACAAGTGTTGGTTCGGCCTGTTGTTTACAGTTTGCTAGTGTCGAATTGACTTCTTTCTTTTTGCCCACCAACAGTTACAACTACTAGGTCAATCTAGGCACGTTCATTTTTCCTTTTACATGCAATTGTTTCTAGAACTTAATTTTCACTGATTTAACTTCCCCTCAGCCCAATCTACATTCCTTCCTACCCCAGCACTTAGATCTATCACTTTTCTCTCTCCTTCCTGGGCAGATTTGCACAATCTTGGCCAATAGTTGCCTCTCACAACTGTGCAATTCACATTCTCAAGGTACAAGCTTCATGATTGGCCTTTAAGACTACACAATCCACAATCACTGACTTGCCCAAATGTGCATTGTGTAGTTCCAGGCCTCAAGTCTCATCCCTGGACACTGAGACTGTGCAATGTGTAGTCTCTTCCCTCTGCCTACCCAGTTGAGATTATGCATTGCGTAGTCGCAAGCCTCTAGCTCACTCCTTGCCTATTGAGACTGCATAATGCATAGTTCATGAACCCAAACTGTCACCTTTAGCCCATAAATTGTGCAATCCCTCCCTTCAGTCACAAAGTTTTTATTTTGATCTTGTGAAATGATCTTATTTGCTTGAGATGATTTATATACGCCATGAGTGCATCTTGTGATATAGGCACTACATAATTTTGAGCTTAATCTCTCTTTTATCGATTTCTGTCATCATGCCACCAAAGGATCCATCTCAAAAGGCACCACAAAGAGCAACATCGATGAAGTAGTTCAGAGTACTCCTGTCACCATGCTTGTTCTATCAGACACTCAACTCTTCATTGAGAAATATTCAGATATAACATGGCACACAATAAAAGATGCATTCATGACAACCAATTATAAAGTAGATCTAGAAGATAGAAAGGTTTATATAAATGTCCATAAATTAGGATTGCATAATATTGCATGTAGGTTTCTGGTATTCCCTTGCATAGACGTTATCAAGTGGATCTTGTCACCCATGGATGTAAATAACATGATCCCAACGATGTCAGTGGAGAAAGGCTTGCCTCATTCATGGCACATAACTATTAGTTGATGTATCATTTTCCCTTGCCATAAATTTAAATGGATTATCACTTCTACGCAGTCACCAGTGACCTGAGCACTAAAGATGTCATCAAAGTTTGGGTGAAAGAGCCATCCAAATTCCCCTAGACACCCAACAACACTTACAATACCAAATCTCTCAAAGAAGCATTCAAGTACTTGATAGTTCTATGTTGTCAGATCTATGGTCAAAAGAGTACTGAGATCTTTCCTGAAGGTTGGGCATTTTTTCTACATCAAGTTGTGAATGAAGGGAAAGCATTCAAACGGTTGGATCTATTGGCTCAACAGTTAAAGATCCATGTGACTAATGCCAAGAACCCTCCTAAGGGTCAGCAAACTAGGTTCTATATGTCTGCTTATTTGTTGGATGTGATATGTGCTCAAAATTATTTTCCTGGCATGAGCTAGACATGGACACCAAAGGAGCTTGTTGTACACATTTACTGCAAGTTTCTTTTAGAATGTAGCTATAAAGGAGTCATGGAGAAGCTAACTAACAACTTACTCAAAGTTTTTTACAAGATGATCTTTGAGGAAGAGACACCTTGCATGTCCCATGAGGCGATGGAAGTAGTAGCATAACCTGTCGACTAGTTTGCCTCACCGGATGACACTTACTTCAGGGCATTCAGTGATTAGAAATATTCTCATCTTCTACCAAGGTATTCCACTAAAAAATTGGTCATGCAGCAAGTAGCTTATCATCTTTCTACAGGTTTATTAGGAGTCTTACAGAGGAGGAAGAAAGAACCTTGACCCACTCTTCCCTTACATATTGGATCATATGAGATTAAGAATATGAAGGTTACAGATACCGAGGGAAAAGAGTTAGATAAATTTAGGTTCGGTCTTATGGAATACCACCTATATGATCCTAGGAGTATTTTCTAAGCGGGACTTATTCTAGACCAAAGGAGGAAAAGATTAAGAATTTTTATAATGCCTCCAAGCCCCGCACACTAGTTATCTTTGTAGGTACATCGCAGGTCACTCCTCAACAAGAAGCCACTTTGGAAGTACAACCATTAGAAAGGCACAACCTAGTGTGTGAAAAGGGAAAAAGGAAGGTTGTGCAAAGTCTGAGAGAAGAGCAAAGCCGCAAATTCAAAGTAGATCCAATCATCTTGAAAGTGGTTATAGAAGCAGAAGAAGCAGGAAGAATAATTAAGGAAGGAGGAGGAATAAGAACAAAAAGAACAAGAAAGGAAAAGACAATAAGTATAATAAATAACACAAAAGCAAATCAAAGAAGAATAACATAATTGACTACTTGAAGAAGAAAGCAAGAATTTGTAGGACAAAGAACTTTCCTACGAAATCGAGTACTTGATAGTAATCCAAGACATAGAGGTAGAGATGGAGTAGTAGAATTAGGATGTTGATCTCATGCCTTGCGTGAAATAGAGTACCACTTAGTCTGCCCCTCTTCCTACAAAAGGGAAAGCTCTAGGTGAGGAAGAGGAAATTGCTCCTCTTAATGAAGGTTCGGTGATGGATATCTACAATTTAACTTATGATCAACTACAGAATAAGATTGTACAGGCAAGGAAGAAGCATTTCTTTGGCGATCTCACACGTCTTTCTTTTATCAAAGATAAGGTGATCATGATGGAAACCAAGAAAAATCCAGAAGCAATTGTCGTAGCCAACTTGGATTTCGCAAGAGCCTAGAAGTCAAACACTAAATATTTGATGGTTGAGAATATATAGATGGAAAAGAACTTAGAGGCTACAAGGAAATAGATTGAAAAAATCCAAGTAGAGTTTCGAAAGGCATCTCCCACACAGGTGTACGTAAAATAACTCAAAGCAACCATACTTGGCTAAGTATCGACACTGGGAGAAACCATGAGGAACCTCTATGAGTAGTTGGTCATTGTGCACAAAGCAGTTGTCCTCCTCCATAGCAGGAAGCAAAAATATAGAGAGAATTGAAAAGCTATTAAGGATGTTCATGCAACTATTACTATTGTGTATGAGTGGGGAATGAAGTATAGAGGTGCACCTTCTAAGTTGGTGAAGAAGATAAGGCAACAAGAAAAGTTGGAGAAAGTTAAAGTTTAGATGTTTATCCAAAGAAAAAAACATCTCAACACTTTCATCACCAACATTAAGTCCTTTTATGCATGTTTGTATCACAATGTGGATCTCATATTGAAGTCACAAAAGATCCCTTCAGTTGACACACTCACTGAAGCTAAAGGCAGAAACATGGTCAGGAAGGAAGTGGAAGAATACTTGGACCAATTCAATTAGATCATTACCAAAGGGGACTTGTAGGTCAATAAACATGATATGCAAAAGTATATTGGTGGCCCTACCAAGATCAACACCATGTTGTTCTTGTTGAATAAGGAAACACAAACTGGCTACAATACCGTGCACCCAGATGTAATGGAGGCTAAAGTCCACTTCCAGCTTGATCCCATCGTGAAATTTGAGGAAGGCATCGCACAGTATAAATCTTAGCATCACTATGTGGCCGAAGAGCTACAAGTTGAAGCAACTCAACTAGAGTTTCACCTATTAGCACCTAAATATACCTCAGGCTGAGAAAGGTAGAATCTAGGGTAACATCAAACCACGCTTAACCTGGTAGCTAGCCCTACCAAGTCGGGAGAGGGCTCTCTCCTTGTCAATCTCAAAAGAACATTATCAATAAAGATTGAGATGACTAATGTAAAGACTGATTTTAGGCTAGGTATATGCTCAGAGGAGTTTGATTGGACTTAATTTTGTTTTGCTAGCTCAAATGTGAAAGGAAGATTTGGGTCCAGGGAATGGACACAGTCTTGCAGAGATCTCTATGGGGCGAGGTAGGAAAATGGCTTAGTACTTCAAATTGAGTGAGATGGAGAGCTTTTAGACTGGTGAGGAGTTGAAGAGGGCATGAAAGTCTCAAGGATCCTCTTCAAACAGCTGAAAACATAAATAACTAAACAAACCCTAGGTAGAGCACTGCAATATCAATGAATTCTACCTTTATCCTTGTTTCATTTTGTCAAGCCAGGTAGTAACTCCATTAGGCAGAAAAATTGATTCGTATTATTCATTCAATCAGGTAGGTCTATTATATACATGAGGGAGAGACTGTTCAGTTCATCTCTCGATGACTGTTCACATTTATCATTTATTTATTTACATATATTTACCCAATCACAAGGATTAGCTGTCAACATTCCCCCCCTTAATCTGAAGGGATCATTGTGAGTCCAAGCATCGTTTTGAACCGTTCAAGATTTTCTCTTCCAAGCGCTTTGGTGAAGATGTCTGCAATTTGCTCATTTGTGGAACAATGACAGAGATGGATTGTTTTGGCCTCAACATGATGTCGAATCAGATGATATTTAGTATTGATGTGCTTTGTTCGATCATGGCATTTTGGGTTCTTGGCCAACTTTATTGCAGAGGTGTTTTCAATCATGATTGAAGTTGATTGTACTTGTTTTACCTGCAAATCTTCAAGAATTTTCCTGAGCCACACAATTTCTTTTGTTGCTTCAACTGCTCCCACGTATTCTGCTTCTGTTGTGGAATCTGTTGGAACTGATTGTTTGTGTGATCTCCAGGAGACAGCTCCTGATCCAAGACTCACAGCATATCCTGAAGTAGATACCCCAGTTTCTTTGACTCCATCGAAGTCTGAATCAGAGTATCCGATCAAGATGAAGTCATCCACCTATGTGTACTTGATTCCAAAGTCTTGAGTTCCCTTCAAGTACTTTACAACTCTTTTTGCAGCAGACCAATGTCCCTCACAAGGCTTTTTCATAAACCTGGAGAGGATTCCAACAGCAAATGAAATGTCTGGTCTCGTAGTAGTTAGGTAGTTGAGACTTCCTACAAGTTGTCTATACTTTGTTGCATCCTCAA